>PVIY010006925.1:0-84690 GCA_004026745.1 Myrmecophaga tridactyla
ACATGGTAGACAAACCTTTTTTTTTTTTTTTAATGGGCCTAAATATGCTCAAATAGCTAAAGGAAAACTTGGACAAAGAACTAAAGGAGATCAAGACAATGATAGATGAACACAAAGAGAATATTAATAGAAAGATGGAAGATATGAAAAGGAGCCAAACAGCTAAAGACTGCACTAACAGAAACTAAAAATTCCCTAAAGGGGTTCAACAGCAGATTAGAGCTGACAGAAGAAAGAATTGATGAACTTAAAGATAAGACAATGGAAAGCATCCAGTCTGAGGAACAGAAAGAAGAAAGAATGAAGGAAAGTGAACAGAGCCTGCAGAACCCACTGGACACCACTGGCCTGCCAATGCACCCACTGTGGGGGTCCCAGAAGGAGAAGAGAGAAAGGAGCAGAGAAAATATTCAAGGAAAAATTGGCTGAAATTTTCCCAAATTTAAGGAAAGACATAAATATATACATCCAAGATGCTCAGCAAACTCCAAACAGGATAAATGCAAATAAATCCATACTATGCCATGTTATAACCAAACTGTCAAATACCAAAGGTAAAGAGAGAATTCTGAAAGCTGCAGAAAGAAGCAGTGTGCCACATACAAGGGAGCCTCAAAAAGATTAAGTGCCAAATTTTCATCAGAAACCATGAAGGCAAGAAGGCAGTATAATGACATATTTAAGGTACTAAAGCAAAAAATTGCCAACTAAGAATTCTGTATCTGGCAAAGCTGTATTTCAAAATGTAAGAAAAAAATTAAAGCGATAATAACAAGTAAATGTAATGCATCATGCTAGGTACAAAAAAAGACTCAAAATGACATTATTAGAACTTAAGAAAAAATGGATTACAGAATGTGAGCTTTATATCAATGTTAAATTTCTTGGACTTGTTAACTGCACTTAAGATTATTACGTATGTGAATGAAACTTATCCCCGCAAAGGATAGACTAAGCCTACTTAAAATTAGGCCTAAGAGTCACCCCCAAAGAACCTCTTTTGTTGCTCAGATGTGGTCTCTCTCTCTCTCTCTCTCTCTCTCTCTCTCTCTCAGCCAACACGACAAGCAAACTCACTGCCCTCCCCCTCTCTACGTGGGACGACTCTCTCAGGGGTGTAAACCTTCCTGGCAATGTGGGACAGAAATCCTAGAGTGAGCTGAGACTCAGCATCAAGGAATTGAGAAAACCTTCTAGACCAAAGGGAAAAGAGAGAAATGAAACAAAATTAAGTGTCAGTAGCTGAGAGATTTCAAACAGAGTCAAGAGGTTATCCTGGAGGTTATTCTTACGCATTATATAGATATCCCCTTTTTAGTTTAAAGTGTATTAGAGAGGCCAGAGGGAAGTGCCTGAAACTGTAGAGCTGTGTTCCAATAGCCATGTTTCCTGAAGATGATTGTACAATGATAAAACTTTCGCAATGTGACTATGTGATTGTGAAAACCTTGTGTCTGATGCTTCTTTTAGCTACAGTATGGACAGATGAGTAAAACATATGGATTAAAAATAAACAAATAATAGGGGGAACAAATGTTAAAATAAATTTAGTAGGTTGAAATGCTAGTGATCAATGAAAGGGAGTGGTAAGGGGTATAGAAAAAAATAGGGGAAAACTAAGGCTAAAATATATTGGGTAGATGGAAATACTAGCAGTCAATGAGAGGGAGGGGTAAGGGGTATGGTATATATGAGTTTTTTCTTTTTTCTTTTTCTAAATTGATGCAAATGTTCTAAGAAATGATCATGGTGAGGAATATACAACTATGTGATGATATTGTGGATTCTTGATTATATACCAAGAATGGAATGATCACATGGTAAGAATGTTTGTGTTTGTATGTTGTTATGTTTAAAACAATTTTTTTAATGATTATTACATATGTCAATATCCTCGTTCATAGGAAATGTACATGGAAGTATTTTGTGGTCAAGGAGTGGGTGTTAGTCTGTTCTCAGATGTTCAGAAAATAGGTTGGTAAGTACATAGCAGAATAGCTAGGCAGACAGATAGATAGATAGGGAAATAGAGGGCTGGAGAGAGAGAGAAAGGAAGGGAGGAAGAAAAGAAAAACAGTAAAGGTGACAAAATATTAAAACTGGTGGATCTGGGTGTCTGGGAAGATGGTATGTTGGAGTTCTCTTTGTGGGATTTGTATCATTTTTGCAATTGTCCTGTAAGTTTGAAATTGTTTCAAAATTTAAATTTTGTTCTTTTAAATGTAACTAGCCCCCGGGTGGGGCAGCAGTGGCTCAATGGCAGAGTTCTCGCCTGCCATGCCGGAGACCTGGGTTCGATTCCCAGAGCCTGCCCATGCCAATAAATAAATAAATAAGGATAAATGTAACCAGCCCCCAAAGGTCCCCCTTGTGCTCACTTCTAGTCACTAATTTCTCTCTGCCCCAGAGTAGCTGCGGTCCTGATTTCCAATAGCATCGATTAGCTTTGCCTGTTTTGTATTATTTAAACTGAATCATTAAGTATAAATGTTTGTGAGTGTTTTTTCAGTCACCGTTACGTTTGTGAGCATTATAGTGTTTGCTGTATAGTGTTCCATCGTGTGAATACACAACTGGGATGAATAAGGAGCAGTTTCTGGCTTGGAGCTGATAGGTCTGCTATGAACAGTCTAATGAATTTCCTTTGGTGACCAGGTGTATGCGTTTCTGTTGGGTGTAGACCTGAGTGGAATTACTGAATCATAGCACATGAATGTGTTCAGCTTTATTAGAAACTACCCAACAGTTTTTCAGTGTGATTGTCCAATATACTTCCCACTCAGCAGTATCTCCAAGGGCCGGTTACCTCATTTCCTAGCCAACTCTTGATATTATCTGTCTCTTTGATTTCAGCCATTCTGGTGGTATCTCACTGTGAAGTTAATTTGCATTTTCTTGACAATTAACAGAGTTGAGCACCTTTTCATATGTGTATTGTTCGTTTGGATATCTTTTATGAAATACATTCAAGTATTTTGCCCACTTTTCTGTTGGGTTTTCACTTCCTTTTTGATTTGCAGGTGTTCTATATATATTCTGGATATCAGTCCTTTATCAGATTTATGTAATGAAAATTTTTCTCTCATTTTATGGTTTGCCTAACATAAACTTTAATAACAAAAGCAATGGAAATAACCCCAATGTCCAGCTGAAGAGACTGGTTAAATAAATAACAAAGTAAAATACAACAATAATCCATATATGCTAACATGGAATAATTTCCAACATATTAAATGAAAAATACAGTGGACTTCATTTGTATATTGCAAAGATATTAAATTCTGGAAGGATACCTGCCTGTGGGGCTGGGGATTATCTGTTTGGGAAGAAAGCTTCTCTCTGCAAACCCTTTCATGCTCTTTGAATTTTTACTGTGTACATGTTAAACATTTCGCATTAATTTTTAAAATTTAAGTATAAACTTGGTATTAATAAAAGGAGGTGGGTTTGATACTCATATTGTTTTTGTTTTTGTTTTTTCCCCTGCAGATCTCTAGATGAGACCACCTACGAAAGACTGGCAGAGGAAACACTGGATTCCTTAGCAGAGTTCTTTGAAGACCTTGCCGATAAATCTTACACATTTGAGGATTATGATGTCTCATTTGGGGTAACTCCTGGGCTTTTAAAAAGTTTGTGTTTCCTCGGTAGGAATTTTAGCACACTAAGATAACAACTACCTCTGCAGCAGTGTTGAGCATCAAACAGCATGGGGTTAAGGGTGGGGTCAAAAGGCTAGGCAGGGCTCAAGTTCCGGACCAGCTCTGCCAGGCATGCCACCTTGAACAAGTCACTCAGCCTCTTTCAGCCTTATTTGTAGTTAAAAATGCAGATTCTCAAGCTCCACCTGACACCTATAAAAGTGAATCTGGGAGGGACTGGACATCTGTTTGTCTGACAAGACGCCTGTCATCAGGCGGTTATGGGGAACCTGAACAGGACTGCTGCTTGTTGAGCAGTGGTGAGATAACTGCCCAGAAGCTATTGTTCAGATTACTCAGACTCCCCATTCCTGGAAGATTCTGATCTGGTATGTTGGGGTGCCTCCCGACAAGCATATCTTTTAAAAGCTTACATGTGCCTCTCTGGATCCCAACCACAGAAATTTTTAATTGGTCAGGCATGTGGCCTGGCAAAGGGACTTTTGACGCTCCCCAGGTGATTCTAATGTATAACTGGGGTGAGAAACCCTGCGCTGGATGCACGTTAGCCTCAGCTCCTCGAAGCCCAGGAAATGCTGGGCTTTATAGACTGGCCACCAGGTGGCAGACTTGAGCAAGCGGCCACCTTTGGGCTGTGGATTATTGCTTCGGCCTTCCCAGCAACTCTTTTTTGCCAGTGGGAGAAAATCCCCTGCAGAGGTTAATCCTCCTGACAGCAATTAATTAATACCAGGCAGTGTCATGAAGTGTGCATTTTGGATTAAATCATGGAATTATTTATGACAACCAGCTGTCAGGCTAAAATGACATAAATGGTGTTGCATATTGCTGTGGGAGTGCTGGATAGAGAAGGGAATCAATCAGTTGAAGCCCTAGAGCAGGTGTCAAGGCCAGTTTTAAGAACAGGAGGGACTTGGTAGTGAGGACAGAGCTTCTTTGGGTGCTGTTACAAACTGACCTTGCCAGCTTGACCATTGTGTGATGATTAGAGGTAAGGAAGTTGCAGGTCTCCTCTCCCCAGCCTCTACCAGGGACTAAGTGGCAGGGAAAGCAAGTCTCAGGCTAACTTCAGCCACACATGCAAACATTTATTAGCAAACCTCAAAAACAGTCAAGCAACCTGTTCTTGTAGGAGTAATGAAGACCAGCTTTACCCAAGAACTTTGCATGAATGTTTCATTAGAAGCAAATGTGTCACCATTGAAGCAGCTGGATTCAGTTTACCTCATTGAATCAAGCATTAAAACCTTCTGTTCAGTGGCCAACCAGCAGGACTTTACCAGAATCCCACCCCCTGAGTGCCTCTCTTAAGCGTATTAGACTGCTGGGCTTTCCAGTTTATGTACTTCATTCCTGCAAGGGCAGAGGTCTCTTTTTCTTGCCAACTCACATACTCGACTACCACTCTACTCACCAGGGAAAATTTATTTCTAACAAATCATTTGCCAATTAGCAAATCCTCTCATATAAGTTTAGAAAGCTAAGGCATAAAGTTGTTGCCACTGTGGTTCGGGCCTCTGATTATATACTTTACAATGCTGTCCACCTGGTGTGAACTCCTGATTGGGTTCTTGAGCTAACTTAAGTCTTTCATGTATACAGTAAGTATTATAGATAAGAGCACAGGCTATAACTCTCTTTCTTGAGCTTTGTTGAAAGGCAGTGTTTCCCTGCCCTCAGGATCCAACTAGAAGTTACCTCTTCTCTGACACTCGGAGCAGAAACCTCCCTTCCTTCCTCAACCAGCTACTGGAGGATGATTCGATGGAAAGCTGATCTCCTGTGTTGTAATTGTCTGTTTACGTATCAGCTGCCCTAGCTAAACTGAGGTCCTTGGTGGCAGGGACACTGTCCGTTCTTGGTATTCCTAGTGTCAAATACATGTAGGGACTTAAGTGTTGGTTCATTATGTAAATGAAATGCGTCCCCCATCTGTTTCCAAACTACACTTTCATTGATGTTTTACCTCCATCTACATGTAGATGTTTACTACATGTCAGTTTACTAACTGACCAAGTGAAAAACATGAAAGCAATAATTCACATACACCCAAAAATATATTTGCTCTTCAGTTTTCTCCCTGGGGAGTGGGAGATTTGAGCAGCTTCTTGGCTTCAGTCGAGTGGAGCAGGCAATGGTGGAGGCCCGTAACTGGGTCTGAGTCTCACCCTTTGCTGGCACTGGTCATTAGAAGAGCCTGCCCTGCTAGAGCCTACCCGTCACTAGGTAGCCATCAAGTCTAATGCATTTGACCCAGAGAAATCTGACTAGAGACTGTTAAAATCACCATGTTATTTGAAGTCTTACATCCAAGCCACCTTCCTTTTTTTTCCCAGGTGGAGCCCTGGCCTCTTAGAAGTTTTAATGAGGGCGTGCTTGTTGCGATGCGCTTCCTTCACTGAGTTGTTAACATACGCTGCCTTAGAGCACAGATTTCTTAATCTTTTTTGGATCAACACCTCCTATAAGAATCTAATGACAACTGTGGACCCTCTCCCGAGAAAAACTTGCATGCGTGTACACCAATGAGTAGTTTCAGCTTTGGCATGTGGGCTGTTTGCAGATCCCTAAGGACCATCTCTGGGCCCCTAGTTAAGGACCCCTGTCTCAGGGGCAGCGTTTTATCGCATGTGGAGAGAAGGGATCTGGCTAGAGTTCAGGATTTATGTATTCTTTCCGAGAATCCTTAAGTGAACTACCTAACATCGTGAGCATCGGGTTCCCCGACTATGAAGCGAGTGACATTAACCTTTACTTCTCCAGGTTTATATTAGGTCTGAATAAAACAATGCAGGTAAAAAGGGCTTCACATTCATCACCGTTCTTTAAAGGGAAGTCAGTATTTATTTGGGGGGTATGGGCAGTGACATTTATGTGAAATCCCCTGATTCAACATGCCATCTCAGATGCGTCTGTTTTTATAAATCGAGGACAATCATTGCTATTTTTGTTCCCACAAAAATATTGCTATAGGAGCAATATTAGCTGGCGGGCATAGATAATTCTCACCAGCTGTGGCCAGTCTCTATTATGATTGGTTATTGCCAGATCTCAGCAGCTGCAGCATAATACACCAATCCCTTGCGCTGCAGTCTGCCCACACTCCCAAAATGGACTTAGATCGCCCCCTGAGGAGCAAAAATAATGAATGAAAAGCCCTCTTCGTCTGGTCATCTTGCAGGCAGTTCCCAAAGCAATAAGAACGCCTGGTGACTCAGTAAGCCAGTTTCCTTCCTTTGGCCGCTTCCCTTTGGAAACATTTTCAGACTCCATGGGGAAAATCTAATTACTCACTGTGAAGAGCCGTAAGGTGGTGGGGGTCTTGAGGGTTGAGATTTTCTGCCTGTGTAACCTTGCCCTTAACTCTGACAGATGTTCCCACAGTCCTGGTTATCCTGCCTTCTTCATCTGACCACTCCTTTGCTCATCCCCAAGTATATTTTTGTATCTACCCATTGTTTTGTTGAAAGAATGGGATGCTGGACAATGAAGATCCTAAAATGAAGAGACGAATCTCCCTCTCTCAAGGTGTTAAAAATAGATTTGGGGGTGTGAGGTGGGGATAACAAGCAAAGAAGCAGCAGCTCAAATGCAGGGAGGGAAGTACGAGGGTGGTGGAAACTGGACCCAGCTGAGGGTGCCAGGGTGGAGAAGATGCCAGGTGGAGGAAAGAGCTTGAGACGTGCGGCTCTAGAAAGAACCTCAAGGTTGTTATTAATGTGCCCTTTGTGGAAAGATCGGTCTGTTCACTGGAGTTGCTCAGAAGATTCTGGGTTGGAAAAAGTTGATTTTGGCTTTCAGTGATTGTGCCTGCCTCTAGATATGGTCTCCTGTTTTAGGGCATGATGATAATTGTTAACCTGTGGGAAACCCTTAAGCACGCATTAGCCCCTTCACTATTGCACCCAGTATCTAAAGGCAGGATAGACATTGTCATGAGAAAACAGGCGCTATTTATGTGACTCGTCCAAGACCACAGGGGTCAGTGATGAAAATGGATATAGAATCTGCATTTTTAGACTTATCCTCTGTCCTTTCCACTGTGCCATATCAAAACATGCAATAGGGACCCAAGGGCTATAAATTAGTCAAGTTACAAACAATTCTGTGTTGATTCCTTGAGCCTGATAGCTCATGGGATAATATCATAAAACTGCTTGAATGGGAGGAGGGGGAAATGGGGAGTGACTACTGATAGGTACAGGTTTCTTTGGGGAATAATAAAAACATCCTAGAATCAGATAGTGGTTGTGGTTGCAAACTTTGCAAATTTACTAAAAACTACTGAAATTGTACAATTTTTTTTCATTAAAAATAAGTGAAATGCAGTCCTACAAAAACTATAAAGCTGAGTTTCAGGAAAAACCTTCAATACAATATGATCCCAGTCCTTTTTAAAAATGTATTTAAAAGCCAGTAACTGCTTCGCAAGAATGAACAACCTGATCGTGGCTTAATGGGATTGCGAGAATGCTTTGTGTTATGGAAAGAGCAGTGTCTTTGGACCCAAATAGAGCTGGGTTTAAGATCAGTTCTGCTGATTATTAAGAATCTCAGTTTTCCACATCTGTAAAACTGGGATAATGATACCCCTCTCTAGTTGTTAATGTCAGGTTGGAAACAGTTTATCCAGTGTCAGACACAGTGCCTGGCACACAGAAGATACTCAGTAAATCGTACTTACAGTTTATGTTGATGTTTTCATTTTCTTTATATCATCTGCATTTCCAATGTCTATCATTTCTGTACATTTCTTTTTTAATCAGAAAAAAATATTATTTTTAAAATAACTGTCCCCCATCCCACAACTGTAAGTTACGTTATTATTATTGTCACTGCCCTCCACCATTTTTTCATTCAAGCCCCTTGGTTGGACAGGGGCTGTGAGGATACACAGAGAAGGCCCCTGTGTATCACTCCAAGTTGTACACAGCACAGAGAAGCACGAGAGTCTCCCTCCTGCTCACCAATTCGCGAAAAGGGAATTTAGCTCTGTAACTGTTTCTTTAATACGCTGCACATTCTAAAGAGACCACAAAGCCTTGTGAGCAAAGGACTGCTTTGATGAAAGAGTTGTTTTCAAATTTAAATGAGCAGAGATGGACCAACCAGTCTTTTGAGAAATTCACGACTTCTGTAATGAAAAGTAAAGTGGAAAGGAGCTTTTGAGAAGTTTGTGGGGTACGTGGGAAAAGCCTGGGAATAAAAAAAACCTTCTGGTCTGGAGTTTCTGCCTTCTACCGACAGAGCTAAAACTATGGCTCTTGTAAAATAAGCAAAGGGCGTGGTTTGATGCCTGCCTTCCTTCTCTCCTTCTCTTGTTACCTAATGGACTTGTCACGTCCAATGTTTCATGCTTAGATGGGCTGACATGGTGGTTTTATATGTGCAGTCTGTGTTTTTACCATTCTTGTATGATCTGGTGAGCAGTAAAAGGCACCGAGCCAGCCCTTTGGGGGTTGGATGGGATACTTCCATTTGCCAGACAGAAGACCTCAGACAGTCATTTAACACCACTAGCTTCTATTTCCTCATGTCTCGAGGGGAATTCTGATAATCCTTGCGCCTTGCTGACCTCATAGGGAGTGAGGGAAAGCTCTGTGAGATATCAGTATTGTTATGATTAATCATATTCTGATTCTGAGAGCAATATTCTTTCTATATGACCTCCTATTTCTAAACAATACACTAAAGACATTTCTTTGTAATATATATTATGTTCTTGCATAAATGAAAAGTATTGGGATATAAGAAAATATGAAAAATTTATCAAAAAGTGATAACTCCATCTTGCTTTATTTTCTTCATGCTTTTTTCCACTGGACCCATTAGAGTGGCGTTTTAACAATTAAACTGGGTGGAGATCTGGGAACCTACGTGATCAACAAGCAAACCCCAAACAAGCAAATCTGGTTATCTTCTCCATCCAGGTATGCTGAAAAATCAAAATCTATAATGATTAAATTCATTTGAAATATGACATTGTGGACCATTGAAGAGATGTCACCTTTGTGTGTTGATTACCATGTAAATTAACTTCACCTGATGTTTTATGATGTATGTCATTCCCATCAGTAAAGGTAACTCTGGTTATATAATTTTTCTCTGCTGATACTATAAGCATACATCAGGATGCTAATGAAACCAAAAGTGAAAAGCTTATAACTTTTCAGAACTGGCTGAGATGGTTTTTTTCTCTGTTAAATCATTTTAATGATTTTTCTTTATTAAATCATTGCCCTGCCTGTTAAAAAAAAAAAGAAAGAAAGCTACTTTTGAGGTTGCATAACTTCAGCATCTGAACAAGTTGCACTTTGTCTTCAAAACAAGTTAGTTTGACCTCTGGGTTATTTTGAGCATCTCAGCTAAAGGTTAGTTGAATTCCATTTGCTGTCTGGAGGTGGGGAAGCATTTTAAAATACTATTCCAGGGCCCTTAATCCCTCATCGGCTTTTCCATTGTTGTGCTTTCAATCCACAACAATAAAAGATTGTATTGGAAACTGGCCTGAGAGAACATGTAGGGAGAGACGGTCCCTCACCATCTGGACTACTAGTGAAGTGCCTATAAGAAACTGGAAGAGGAGAGGTGCTGCCAAAAAAGCCCTCAGTCTACCCTCCCTGGGTCCTTCATTAGTACTGCCAAAGATCACTTAGTTACTATGATTTGGAAAAGGGTCAAATCTGACCAGTCTGGAATTCTTTGAAATCCTAATGGTGTTTGCATTTAAAAAAAAAAAAAAAGATAATCTTTGCACTGCCCTAATGTCCTCCTTTTAGGCAGTTAATATTAAACTGTGATATGTAATTCTTTGTTCAGAATAAATAAAGGGTTTTGCTTCCTTTACCGCAACCACATCTGGGTAGTATGTTATAGTTTAACAAAACAACACTAGAAATCATTCAATCTATTCTAGCAAGGCCCTCATTCACAGATTGTATTACTTTTTAGACCCGGTTAATGTACTTGCGTTTTGAGGGTTCTGCACTTGTGGGCCAGTTAGCTTGTTCTCTTTAGCCTCAAACAGTCATGCCACTAGATGTCTTAGGCCCTGAGGCCCATGCATTCCTATTGTCTTAGTTTCCTGGGGCTGCTATAACAAAATACCACAAATTAATTGGCTTAGACAACAGAAATTTATTGTCTCACAGTTCTGGTGGCCAGAGGTTCAAAATCAAGCCATTGGCAGGGTCTTACTTCCTCTGAAGTCTGTAGGTCCCAGCAGTGGCTTGAGGGTAATCCATGATAGCATGCCTCCATCCCATGGCCTTCCCTCTCTCTCTCTCTGTCTCCAAATTTCCTCTCTTAAGTCCTTATACTACTATAAAAGAGTAGTCGTACTGGTAGGGCCCACCCTAATCCAGTCTTAAGTAATAAAATCTCCTATTTGTAAGTAGGATAATGTTTATAGGACTGGGGGTAGGACTTGTGCATGTCTTATTGGCGGACAAAATTCAATCCATATAACCTATCCTTTGTTTCCAGAGGAACTGGTGAAGACACTGGGTGGATAGTCCACATCCAGCCATCACCTCTGGGGATTGGTGACTTTGTAAACCAGGGCAGGACATGAGTATCAGCTGTGATGGCTCCAGTGAAAGAATTCTGTCCATGTCTGAGACTGGAAAAGTCCCTATTGTATTTGAACACACCTATCAGCAATATACTATCCCACCATGTTTGGAAGCATATGCTATGGAGTAATGACGCATTCCTGGAAAACCCAACTTGTACTGTTTATTTTTTAATCTGTGATCATAATGGAAATTTGGAAGGAAACTCTGCTGAGCAGTCATTTACTATCACAGGCATAATGGGCCTTCAAAAAAAATAATGCCCCCTCAGTTTTTCACATTGCTCCAAATATCTTACAGGGGACTGTGTTTCTGGGGGTTTTTTTGTTTTGTTTTTTTTCCATTGACAGCTCTTCAGGGAAGCAGTGTCTTTCCCAGCCACCTTGCCCACCCTGAGGAGGCTCTAGGATGGAATAAAGGAGACATCTGGCAGACACCTGGACATCCGTGCCTGTGCCTGGAACCTCTGTGGCAGTGCGGAGGGGCTGAGGGTTACTCAAGCCCTGCCTGGCATCCCACCCACAGAGGCGTGCGAGTACAAGGAGGCCATGGGAACGGCTCTCAGTTTTCCCCATGTTATTAGTCCTCTCTATATGAAGCCAGACTCCAGTAGATTTCTTAGTGGCAGCTTTTGCAGAATCAGTATGCATCTCCTCTAAGGACTTACTATGTATTTGTTCTGTCTTCCAGTGGGCCCAAGCGCTACGATTGGACTGGAAAAAACTGGGTGTACTCCCACGACGGCGTGTCCCTCCATGAGCTGCTGACTGCAGAGCTGACTGCAGCTTTGAAAACCAAATTGGACTTATCTTCTTTGGCCTATTCTGGAAAAGGCACATGAGAGGACATTAAAAGCTATAAAGCCAAGACCTCAGCTTCGTTCTGCAGCTGAGTGAGTGTCCGTTCTTTTCCATTCCTGCTTTTTGAGGACTGTTGCGTTGTATGTAAGGGCTCTGTGAAGAGAATGTGCTGCCTGCCACACCAATCCCAAGTTCTAATTTCCAAAGAGTTGCTTTGGATTTATTGTCTGATTTCTTCCTTCAAAGGATCTGCCTTTTCTTTTTTTTTTTTTTTTTTTTACATGGGCAGGCACCGGGAATCGAACCCGGGTCCTCTGGCATGGCAGGCAAGCGTTCTTGCCGCTGAGCCACCGTGGCCCGCCCTGCCCTGCCTTTTCTTTTGTCATGTATACATACCCATACGTTAAACATAATCACTCTACCACAAAGTAAAATCTCCTACAACAGGGAGAAATTCCAGGAGGAAAAGTGAATTGGCTTCACTCTTCATTCCTACTATAAAATTACATGGGGGTGGGCCATGGTGGCTCAGCAGGCAGAGCTCTCGCCTGCCATGCTGGAGACCAGGGTTCGATTCCCTGTGCCTGCCCATGCAAAAAAAATTAAATAAATTTAAAAATTAAAAAAAAATAAAATTACATGGAAGAGAAACTGGCCAGCCTCACTACTCTTTCTCAAACTGAGACTCATTAAAGGGTAGCCTATAAGTGTTCCCACACCTCTTTGAAAGCATAAGCACTTCTGAGTCCTTTAGTTTAGAAATGTCAGAAATTCTCAGTCCGCAGTCCATCTCCTGTTCATGCTCAGGGACTGCAAGGGTGTGGCTGTATGGGTGACACAGGGAGACATGGTGCTGCTGCTTCTATATATAAATTATATATGTACGTACACAAACACAACACACACACACAGATGTTTTGGGTTTTAATGTAAGGTTCAGTGTAGAATTAGCTGCTTAAATGCTAGGATCTAAGAATGCAAAAAATCTCCCAGACTGTCCACCTCCCAGAGATAAGAAGGAAACAATGCCATCTCCATACACCGAGTGTTGTATAATAATGAGAGCAGGTCACAAAGCTGGGGAGGTGCTCTGTACATTGCAAATGGCCATGTAAATGAAAGAGAAGTTCATTTTGGTGCAAAGAACCAGGGTCCGAGACTTGACTCAGCCTGAAGTAGTCATCTCCCATAGGAAGTTTTCATAAACCCTACCTAGACATCCATTTTCCCATTTGTTAAATAAGAGGGTTGAACTGAACAGTATATAATTGATTTGCAGTTCAGACATTCAGTGTTCCTATCAGTCATCTGAACAGGCTAGGGTTAATTCCTTTCTGGGTAGATGAGGGGTGTCAATGAACAACTTTTAAAGCTATATATGACATATATCGTTATTGGTATTGCTCAGTTGGAATTTCAGTTGAATTCATGTTGCAATAGCCATCCTTTATTGGGCCCTTACTGTATTAAGCCTGTTAGACCTTATTATCTCATTTTAATATTTGCTGTCCTACATTTAACATATGAAGGCTCAGGAACATTAAAACAACTGACCCAAAGTTATACCCATATTCTATTATTTTCTTATTAAGAAAAGATTTATTAGTGACCAGTCTACATGAATGTAGCAAAGGTTTTTGCCATGAGTGATCCAAGAACAAATTCCATCACAGAAAAAAAAATCTTAACAATAGAACAATATAAACAAATGCCAAATGGGCCTTTAAAGTATTTCCTCTCTTCTGAAATAAAGTTATTTTTTGAGTCTGGTGGAAATTTTTAAGTGGGTAGGTCAGTGCCAGTGAGATAATAAATATAATTATGTATGTTTGTGTGTGTCTGCGTCGATGCCTTGCTTCTAATGAAAGTTTTGCCGTACCTCACGTACTTGGAACTCAGTTAAATGGTGCATACGCCTATCCGGGACATAACAGAAGACAAAGTATGCAATCAGATTGCTGTGTCATGAAAATAAACCACTTGGAGTCTGTGCTCTTATGCTTTCCTTGTGGACCAGCCCTTCCGACCTGTTTGCTTTTACTTTACATATAATTCTAACTAGTTAGAATTATCTAGTTTCCAAGGCCCTGAAAGGTAAATAGCATTTAAGGAAGGGAAAGAACTGCAAATACTTGAACAGTATTTCAAGAAAATACTGCTTTCTTGAAAAAAAAATCAACTCTGACAAACTGGGAAAGCACCACAATATGGGGCCAATAGGCCCGTTTACCTCTAACCCTGGGAGAGCCAATGCATTTATGATACAGTCCAATCGCCCACAGGAAAGGATGAGTTTTCAGGAAAAGATTGTAAGATGTTTGGTAGAACATATTGAAGGAGACAAGGGAATGTGTTAATAAAGTTTTGGAAAGCATTTTCTATTATGTTAACTTTAGTGGATAAGCTGTCAGCCATATGGAAAATAAAACTCTCCAGAATGACTGGTTGATCTTTCTTCGAAGTTACAGAGAAACACTGGGGTGGGGGTATACAAGTAAATCTGGGGGTGCACAGGTAGTTCAGTGGTTAGAATGCCCACCTTTCATGCAGGAGACCCACCTGGACCATGCACCCAAAAAAACAGTAAACCTGGTTTTGGTTTTTTTGTTTGCTCTTTTTTTTTTTAAACATAACAACAGACAAACACAAACATTCTTACCATAAGATCATTCCATTCTTGGTATATAATCAATAATTCACAATATCATCACATAATTGTATATTCATCACCATGATCATATCTTAGAACATTTGCATCAATTCGGAAAAAGAAATAAAAAGGAAAAAACTCATACATACCATACCCTTTACCCCTCCCTCTCATTGATTGCTAGTATTTCTATCTACCCAATGTATTTTAGCCTTTGTTTCCCCTATTTTTTTCTATACCCCTTATTACTCCCTTTCATTGATCACCAGCATTTCAATCTATTAAATTTATTTTAACATTTGTTCCCCCTATTATTTATTTATTTCTAATCCATGTGTTTTACTCATCTGTCCATACCATAGATAAAAGGAGCATCAGACACAAGATTTTCACAATCACACAGTCACATTGCGAAAGCTAAATCATTATACAATCATCTTCAAGAAACACGGCTACTGGAACACAGCTCTACATTTTCAGGCAGTTTCCTCTAGCCTAATACACCTTAAACTAAAAAGGTGATATCTATATAATGCATAAGAATAACCTCTAGGATAAGCTTTCAACTCTGTTTGAAATCTCTCAACCATTAACACTTTATTTTGTCTCATTTCTCTCTTCCCCCTTTCGGTCAAGGAGGTTTTCTCAATCCCTGGGTGCTGAGTCCCAGCTCATTCTAGGATTTCTGTCCTACATTTCCAGGAAGGTCCACACCCCTGGGAGTCCAGTCCCATGTAGAGAGGGGGAGGGCAGTGAGTTTGCTTGTCGTGTTGGCTGAGAGAGGCCACATCTGAGCAACATAAGAGGTTCTCTGGGGGTGACTAGTAGGCCTAATTTTAAGTAGGCTTAGCCTATCCTTTGCGGGGATAAGTTTCATATGAACACACCCCAAGATTGAGGGCTTGAAACCTGGGTTTTTTAATCAGATGTTTCTGCTTGATCTAAACTATCACTTCTGGCTTGTTGATACTAGCTTCAATTTTCTCAGCTGTAAAACGGAGATATCTAGTATTCTGAGCACAGGCCTGCATGCAGGGCACAGTTCTGATTTGAAAAGGATGACAATTGTTGTTTTCACACACTCGTTATGATTCATATTCAAATTTGGCTTTGTCTCCCAAAATATTTTCGATGTCATCCTCCACTCAACCTCAGTCAAAATGATCCCTTGAGTTACCTTGTCATGCATTGTGATTCCCCAAAACAGCTTCTCTTGCCCCTTACAATGCTTTCTTTTCTACTCCCATTTTCTACATACCAGCTAAAAGATTTTGTTCAAAATTAAGTGCAAAACTTTATATTAAATAATAGCCTTACAATAGGTTTTCTCAAGCTACTCCTGTCCCCAAATTCTGATAAACACCACTGCCTCCTCTAAAGAGATCCATGTTCATAAATAAGAAGTTTATGGAAATGGGCCATGCGAAGTTGCCAGGGGAAGCTAGCTTCACACTTCTAAGGTATACACATAAGATTAAAATAATTTCGGGTATTGTCCAGTTGAATTCTTGGCACATATCTGTCTTTTGCAAACTAAGACAACAAGATGTCAGAGAGAAAAGGGAAGGAGGGCCAGAGGTATGAGATTTCATATAAATTTACTCTGCTATTCAAGGCTACATCTTCATAACTGTCTCTCTTTGTGAAGCTACTGTTAGGGTAAGAAACGCCTTCAAATTCTCCATGTGATTTCATGAGCTGTTACACCTGTAGAGCATCCTAAGTTTCCCAGTTAATGGTCCGTTAGCGTGTGTAGAAGAAATTCACTTATTCTACAGAATTCAGAAATTCTGTAGCATCTGCTACAGAAACAGAATCCAAGTTCACATGTTCAGTCTTCTTTGGCTGAATCATTTAAGAAACAGTAGACACCAGAAATAGTTTATTGAGCTGTTTATTAGTTTAAGGTTTATTTAAACTGTCGAGGAAAACACCTGTCCCCAGAAGCAAAATTAGCTCCCAAAGACTTTCTTTTATCTTTTGGCTTTTTTTTTTTTTTTTAGCTTTTTTATTGTATAATATAACCTATATACAAAGCAAAGAAAGAAAAAAGCAATAGTTTTCAAAGCACTCTTCAACAAGTAGTTACAGGACAGATTCCAGAGTTTGTCATGCGCTACCATACCATCATCTCAGATTTTCCTTCTAGCTGCTCTGTAACATTGGAGGATTGAAGGATTAAGAATTTTTTTTTATCATCACAAGTGACTTTTTTATTCCTTTTTTTGTGAAAAAAATAACATATATACAAAAAAGCAATAAATTTCAAGAAGCACAGCACAACAATTAGTTGTAGAACAGACTTGACACTTTGGTAGGGGTTACACTTCCACAGTTTTAGGTGTTTCCTTCTCCCTGCTCTAAGAGCTCACGAAGACTTTCTCATACAGTGAAGGGAAAAGTCAGGCCCATGAGGCCCCATCCAGGTATAAAGGCTACCGCAAAACAGGCCTTTGCTGTCCTTTTGTGTTTCTCCGATGTGTGGGAGCATGGGTAACGTCAGAGCTTGTCCCCGGAATCTCCAGCCCCAATTTCTCCTATCTTAGATTCCTCTACTACCCTCCTCTCCAATGATAGCTAAGATTAATCCAAAAGAAAGTGCCTTAAGTAAAACCCTAAGAGAAAGAAAACTGTAAGATCCCCACGGCTCATGAGTAATAGAGACAGCTCGGCGCCCTCTCCAGGTTCTGCCCCCGCGCGCTATTTGATTATCCGGGACCGGGGGCCCCGCGGCGGGGGGTGGGAGTGGGGGTGGGGGTCGGTGGGCGGAGCGGGTGCCTGAGGCGTGTGGAGCCGCTCTTGGCGCCGCCACCTCGTTTCGGGACCCACACGGCATCGCGTCCTGCCCTCAGAACAATGGGACTCAGCCTGGACTGCGCTGCTCCTGGGGCCGCTGCAGATAACAGCGCTTTGGGAACCGCCTTAGCGGCGCAGCCGATCCGGAGGGAGACGCAAACTCAGAGTGCTACGCTTTCTACAGAAGCCCGTTGCCAGCTTCATAGGGGATGTCCTACAGTTGCCTTCCAACGATGCAAGTGCGACTTTCAACAGCACCCTGAACAGTTAACAGCTCCAGTTTCCTCAGTCTCAAGCAAAGGCAAAGAATCCACAGCCGCCTCTAATATAACACCAGGGGTCTCTACAAATACTTTCACCACCTTAACGTCTACACCCAATACAAGCGTTTCACGAAGCTCATGCCAGATGTCAACATCCCCAGTGGCCACAACCCATAATAGTTCAGTGATGTCTGTTTCTACATCAGTAACAATCAAAGCAACAGTTAATTCTAAGGAAAAAAAGGATCAAAATTTGGCATTGGCAGCTTCTTTGGTGATATTCTATTAACACTGGGAGTTTTATCTATTCTTTACATTGGATGAAAAACTTATTATTCAAGAAGAGGCATTCGGTATAGAACCATCAAGGAACATGATGCCATCATTTAAGGAAATCCAAGGACCAAAGAAAGAAGAAAGACTGATGCAGCCCTATCAATTAATCTGGGTTTATTATTAGTTTAAAAAAAGATTCTTTTCTTGAAAATAATACAAACAGGCCAAGCATATAACATACAATGTATTATGCAAATGTTCTTCGTATTACTAAAGGTAAAAAAGTTTTGGTTTGTGGTTTTTTGTTCGTTTTCGTTTTCAAGTCTTGCTAAGTTATTGTTTATTTGCACTCGATACATTTGGGAAAGTCTGCTATATAGCTGAGGTCACTGACCACAGAACAACAGATAAAAAGGATCAAGCACTGAACAGCAAGGGCAATGCATCCCACTCTCATAAGGATTTAAGTTAACCAGGAAAAATGTTGACGAAAAACAACTTTTATAAATATCCCTTCCTCCCCAATATACACAGCGCAGAGGGTTTACATACTCAGTGCAAGAAACAGTATCATCAAATATGCAACGATGTGATGATATTCTGAACTACTGATTATATATGTAGAACGGAATTATCAAAATAGGAATGTTTGCGTTTATTTGGTGTTTTTTGGTATTAAAAAAATAAAAAATAATTTAAAAAAAACAGTATCATCAGTACATTTGAAATGCCTCTGAATAAAGAGTTAAACACAGACATCTACTTCTGAATATGGTTCAGGGTAGTTTAATAATGATATTATTACACTCTATTATGGGGAAGGGACTCTGATAGCACCCATCTGCATTCCACATGAAAAAAAAATCTAAGATCACTTCAAAAAATCCTATAAGCCACACTTTAAAAAAAGAAAGCACTTGAACAAGAATTGCTTTTTTGTGTAATTTAAGACACAACTATTATATGAATTGAAAAAGAAAACTTGAAAGATTCAGCAGCTATAAAAATCAGAAGCATACTTTACGTCATTCCTCCCATAAATACTTTTTAGCCTGCATTCAATTACAGTCAATTCTGAATTGGCTTGCCTCTGCATTAGACTTCTACAGTCTGCACACAGAGTAACAAAAATGGAAAAAAAAATGGAAGGTTATCTTCTATCCTGTACTTCAACCCAGGAAAGGTGTGGATCTGCTTAAAAAGGAAAAACAAGAAACACACGCAATCACAATAAAGCTTAACACTGTGCAGAGCTTATCATCATTTTCAGCAATGAACAGCAAGCTACCCTGTAAAGAAAATGGACAGCAGAGGAGAAAGCTGGGAATTTGGGGAACTAAGTAAGGAAAACAATGGAAGAAGTGATTACAACCCATCTGGGTCTGCTGTGGAGCTCACATGCCCTGCTAGCATGACTTTTTAAAGCCACCTGTTGGAGAAGGCCAGAGACCAGATGCCCTCTGTGTGAAGTATGAATGCCCCAGTGTCACATTAACCTGCCTCCTCTGAAGCTGAGAGCTGTGCAGTTTCAAGGGCAACAGAATACACATGTGTGTAACCACCATTAAGTGAAAAGGTTTTGTTTTTCTTTTCGTATGTTTCCTTTTTATGTTTTGTTTTGTATTGTATGTCTACTTTTAATAAAACTTAATGGAACGTTTGTATAAATTTTCGCTTCCATCCAATCCTTCACGCCTCAATTTCCTTAGGAGGAATTAAGTAACTGAAGCAAGCAAAACAAGATTATAACCACGAATGACTACACTTTAAATATGATTATAAATTTTAAGGGACAGAGACATTTGAATGTTTTCTAATACCAAACTTAAAAAAAAAAAAAAGGTATCGAAACTGCAATGCATCCCTCTGGCATTTCTAAATTTTGGTGTTATTTCTGCACTGGCAGATTAATATATTAAATTAAGCCAAGATTTTAAAGACTGGCAAAATTCTATCATTCTGTTTTAGAAAACAAAGATGTTTAAAAATATATACAAATTAGTTTCTTCATGTTACATTTCACAACCATTATATTAAGTGTTTTCTTTCTACCAAAGCAGGGTCCTTTATGTCACACCTGCACTTATTTATTGCTAGATATTCAAAATTACATGAGCCAGAGTTCAACTAGAACCTGTTGACAGTGATGTCTTGAGGTTTTCTGAGTTTCAACCTAAGGTATAGCAGGTCCCCTCTGTTCTAGTTTGCTAGCTGCTGGAATGCAATATACCAGAAACGGAATGGCTTTTAACAAGGGGAATTTAATTAGTTGCTAGTTTACAGTTCTAAGGCCGAGAAAATGTCCCAATTAAAACAAGTCTATAGACATGTCCAATCAAAGGCATCCAGGGAAAGATACCTTGATTCAAGAAGGCCAATGAAGTTCAGGGTTTCTCTCTCAAGTGAGAAGGCACATGGCGAACACAGTCAGGGCTTCTCTCTCAGCGGGAAGGGCACATGGCGAACATGGCGTCGTCATCTGCTAGTTTTCTCTTCTGGCTTCTGGTTTCATGAAGCTCTCCAGGGGGCGTTTTCCTTCTTCATCTCCAAAGGTTGCTGGCTCGTGGACTTTCTGCATCTCATGGCTACATCATTCTGCTGTCTCTGAATCTCTCATTCTAACAACCATTCTTGACTAAATCACATCATCCAGGGAGATGATCTCATTACAGTTTCAAACATACAGCATTGAGTAGAGATTATTCTACCTTTTAGAAATGGGATTTATATTAAAACATGGCTTTTCTTAGGGGGCATACTTTCTTTCAAACCAGCACACCCTCCTAGGACAACACTTGCAGGGGAGATGGAGGGAGAAGAAATCACAGATCAAGTTGTTAAGATTGTTTCACTCCTTCACGGCTTTCTGTTTCTTAGTGATCTGTTCAAAATTTCATCCTCCCCTGCTTTAGGTTTTCTATTTTCCTCCTCTTGACTGACAGCCACCATCTTCTTCAGCATCACTTTTTTGTTTCTTTTCAAGTCTCTCTTCACCTTCCTCCTCCTCATCTGCCTTGTCCTTGTCCTGCTTCTCCTTCTCTCCTTCCTCCTCCCTCACTTCTGGCTGAGGAACATCAGTCTTCAACTCCACGGCACTGCACTGCTTCTTCCCAGAACAGCAGGAGAGGATAACAGGAAGCCCAGGCAGAACTCCAGTCACAATGTAGACCGCCCCAAGCCGTGGGGGCTCTTCGGCTGCCTCAATCATCTGCCCCACCACACCTGGCTCGGCAGCCCCATCAGCACGTTTTTTTAGACCCCATCCATCATGGGCCTAATCAACTACTTGTCCATGACCATGAATTATAAAGTTGTTAAAAGAAAAAAGAGGGCGGCTGCCGTGGCTCAGCGGGCAGAGCTGCCGTGCTGGAGGTCTGGAGTTCAATCCCTGGTGCCTCCTGCCCATATGCAAATTTAAAAAAAAAAAACAAAAAACATGAAGGGTCATGGACCATAGCTCCAAACCAATAGCACCTTAGAGTCATTTTGAAAGGCTCCAGATTTTCAAGGAAGTCTGGATTTGGTATTTTTCTTGGTTTCGGGATTCCCTAGTAGTTAGGGTTGTCAATCATGGGAGGCTTCCATTTACCCTTATTATTGGGGTTGTCAATCATAGGTCACTGCCAGGAACCAGAACCAGGGGCCCAGTCATACTTGGGGTTGACAATCTGGGGAGCGTCCCATTCTCTATCCATATCTTCATCCCAGCACTCTGGCTTCTCTGCATCTGGCTCGGGAATATATTCTGGTTCATCATCTAATCAGCCTTCAGATTTTGTGACCTCTTCATCTAAAATCTTAACAAGGGTATCTTCATCCCAGTCATCAGGCTTGACAGCATCCGATCAGGGATTTTTGGTCTTTCATCCCAATCCTCAGGCTTCCGGTCCACTGGGTCCTCAATTTCACGGGAAGGATTTATGGGACGAGTCATATCATTCAGCAGATTTCCACTGTTCATGACAGGATGGTCAACTAATATTTCAAAAGTATTACCTGAATTCAAGATTAACATATAAAGATGTGTTTTCTTGTACTTTTGGCGCGAACCGCTAGTACTTCCTAGCTACATTTTCTCAACAGTAAAAATAGGTCTTCAGACCTGCATCTGGCATCTTAGCAGGCTTTTCTTCATATATACTTGCCTTTGGGTTTTTTTTTTTTTACCTTTTTTTATTTTTTGCATGGGCAGGCACCGGGAATCGAACCCGGGTCTCCGGCATGGCAGGCGAGAACCCTGCCTGCTGAGCCACCGTGGCCCGCCCTGCCTTTGGGTTTTTGTGCTGGAAGATGAAATGCAACATATAGTCCTCTCCTCATTTATCTGGACTAAACATAATCATGTATGGGGTGTTTCATGGGATTGATCAAGGCTAAGTTCTGGGGTTTTGGAAAGCAGTGCCACATAGGCACTGCCAGGTTCTATTCTATTTTGGAAATTAACCTCATACTGAACAAAAGGAGCTTATTGTCAAACAAGAAGGACTTGTTCAGTTTTCCAGAGATGGCGTAGTTTGGCCTGAGACATCAACAAAAGTTCTCTATCTCCTGGAAGCTTCCTTTCCTTCATTTCATCTACCTCCCACTTCCATCATATTTGGCAATTTCATCATCGGTGTCATTTTTTTGGCTTTGGATAAAATCCAGGGTTCCTCTCAAAGGAATCAGCAAAATACACTTTCCCTGTGGGAACCGGAGCTTTGTAAGTAGCCTTTGGGGATGGAGGAGGAACGCTGGTACCGGTTTCGGCTTTGAGCCTTCCACCTCCTCAGTGACATCATCAAGGTTGACATCATCAATATCAATCATATATCATCATGCACCTCATAAGCTTCAGTGACAGCAGTCCCAAGTTCCAGAAACATGCGCAGCCACCACTTCCCTTCCTTGGTCTCGAGCCTCCACGGACCATCAGGGCATCTGCGCCTCGTCGCACTCGCGCCCAGGCGGGGCCATGCACTGCAGTGGAAACCGCGGCGGAGGCAGCCCTGGTTCGTGTTTTTTTCTTAATGGACATTTGGAGCTTATACACAGTGTGTAATGGTTATATTCACTATTAGCAAACATATAGTAAGACAGGCAAGTCCTCTCTCATTTTTTTGTAGCATTGGTCACATAGGGACAGTAATTGGAAAACATCACCCCTGACCAGCAGGATGCCATCTGGACATGTAAATAAGGAGCTTGCACAGCACTAGGGTTTTTTGTTTGTTTGTTTGTTTTTTAATTATTATAACAACACTTTATTTGAAACTACAATATTTTTTCCCTTTCGTTTCCATTTGCTTTTGCTGCTCAACTTCAAGAATAGACAGCAGTTGCTGCGTCCCCTTCCCAATTTGCCATTTGCTCTTTGACTTATTTTTAGTCTTAGACTCCTTCCTTCTTTGCTGCAAGCTTTGCTCTTTTCAAAATAACCAGTGTTCTTTTAATCTCTTAATCCAGTGGTCCTACATGGGCGTCAAGCTGTCCATGTTTTTGTTAGTATTCAAAACTATTGTTCGCCCCCACTTCTTAAAGTTTCCTTTCCCCTGAATTTTTATGATGAAAAGTTATGTTGAGTCTTGTCCAGCCTTGCTCCCCATTTTCTCAGCCTCGTTTGTTGATTCTTCTGCTTGTTCCATAAGTGTAGATATCAAAAAATTGAAATTAAGACCTCAATTTCTCTTTGCATTCTGGTTTCCTTCTCTCTTTTCCGTTTCCTCCTTTTTAAACTTCAGATGCTATCTCTAATAAGATGGCTAATTCTGCAGGCTCCAGCTTCATTCCTTTGACAAACATTTATTGAGCACCTAAGAAGTGCCAGGCTCTTTGCCAGGTGCTCACAATACAGCAGTAAACAAAATATATACAGCTTCTTCCATTAGGGAGCATAGTGGGAGAGACAGATGATAAGCAAAATAAATAGTAGCTAACACTTATGAAGTGCTTCCTCTATGCCAAACAGTGTCCTTTTAATCCTCACACCAAACCCATTGTAAAGATGAGGAAACTGACACACATAAAGGATAAGTAACTTGAACAAGATTGCACAGCTAGTGAGAGGTGAATTAGGACTCAGCCCGGGTAATTTAGTTCCAGAGGTTGTGCTCTTCATCACAACCTGGGTTTCTTCTCCCTTTATCATGTTTGATGGGGCTAAGTGCTGTTCCGAAAAGACAAAGCAGAGGAGAAGGATGGAGTATGTAAGTGTGTGCTGTGTGGAGAGGGGGTTGCAATATATTTGTCAGGGAAGGACCATTGAGCAGATGACATCTGAGACCTAAAGAGATAAGGGAGGCATCTGGGGAAGAGGGAACTGAAAAGACCCTGAGGCGAGCACATGCTCATCTTCCTAAAGAAACAGCAGTGTGCTAAGTGGCAGGAAAGGAGTGAGAGCAAGAGTATTAGGGGGTCAGAATCAGGGCACTTGAAGTCATCAGCAGCCTTGTGGGTCATGGCAAAGACCTTGGCTTTCATTATGAGTGAAATGAGAAGCTGATAAATATATATTATATATACATACTTAATATATATGGTAACCTGTAATCTATTTTGTCCCTATGAACTTGCTATTTCTAGATATTTCATATACGTGAAATCATATAGTATTTGTTCCCATGTGTCTGGCTTATTTCAGGCAGCCTGAGGTCTTCAAGTTTCAGCCATGTTGTTGCATGCATCGGAACTTCATTCTTTCTTGTGGCTGCATAATATTCCATTGTATGGATAGACAATATTTTTATTTATCCATCCAACTGCTGATGGACACTTGGGTTGTTTCCAGCTTTTGGCTACTGTGAGTAATGCTGCCATGAATGATGGTGTTCAAGTATCTGAGACCCTGTTTCAATTTCTTTGAGTATAGCACTCGGGATTTTGAGTGTCTTTGTTGCTCACAGAAAGTACTCTGCTGCTTTTCAGAACTGGATTTACCTTAATTACTAATGCTATACAGCAGCAATTATACAATTGAGTAAACCTAGGTCCTAAGCATAATTTTAGTTTAGTTGTCTCCTCAAAAAGCATCAACACCTGATATGTTTCAGGTATAGTTGTTGGTTTAGGAACATAACACACACACACATACACACACAAACCTTCAAAAAACACCAGAAATATTATCTGGGCTTGGCCCTGTTAGAGACCCACTGGAGCACTGGACAGCATGTATTTTTATTAGATTCATTTGTGCTTTCAGTGGTATTGGACATAAAATTCTTTGACTTTTCTCTGTATAATTTCTGTAAGTTGCAATGTTTAACATGATAGTGTTTTATAGATTTAGTTGTTGGCATTAAATAATCCCTGTATTTAGGAAAGAAGTCCTAGAAGTAGATTATTTGCTACTGTAAGAATATTGTTACCACTGGAAAATGCTTTTTAAGTCATAGTCACTTAATTTTAATTTTATATTTAGGGACTATTTTAAGATATATAGAGCTGCTTTCAATATTTAGAAATGTCTAGTGGGATGTAAACACACCTACCTTTAAAAAAAAAAAAGTCCTTTATATGATTTCCAAAACAATGTTTAGAATTCCATATAGTCAAAACAACAGAATAATGCTATGTTTATCAGGCCAGGGATCAGGGGGTACCCTCAAAGATACTAAAAGCTGCAAGATGGATATGATGCATTTTCATGCCTAATCAATTTTACTGCAAAGATTTTTATACTAAAACAAACACAAATATATTTTAGAATGAATTATTTTGAAGTTTTAAAGCAAATTTTTAAGACAGGAAATTTCCTGTTTCCTTATTGGGGTATTTCCCCACCTGTTTCCTTATTTGGGTACTTCCCCAGACCACCCCTGTTTCTCAGTGGGGCTGAAGAGGAGGTACTTTGAGATGCATTGTGTTAATGTGGGGAAAAGCACAGTATTGCAGGGACACCAGTATTAGCTAATGTACTTTGGAATATTTTCAGTTTAACCGTCTATATACCAGTACTCAAAACTCAGGGTCAAAGTTTGACAAAAGAATTATTTAGTCACACTATAAACACTAAGATAGTGTTCTTATCTTAGACGGCCAAAGTAAATCACACCAATAGCTGACATAGTCCAAACATGAGTTAAGATGTCCTAATGAACATGTGTCTACATTTAATAGAAATAAAATACAATTTGCAATCAGCGTTTGGTTGGCCGAGAATGCCAGATATCAAGAATCTTGGTATAGAGGATTATTTCTACTTGCCCAGGAGATTGCACAGAGGAAGACAGAAAGAAGGAAAGCAGGCCTTCTCACTGGTCTGCTCTCAGGCTGCGAAATCCGCAAAATAACAGGCGCTTTCCCAGGATCTGACGCTATTATCCTAACCGGGTGAGTGCCCAACCTCGGGAGGAGGAAGGAGGAAGGAGGAAAATAAGCCCTGCCTCCTGCTCTGTTAGAAGCGCCTGGGCCGGGTAGGGGGCGCTCTACCCCGCCATCTGTCCCGCCATCGCTTCCCTCCGGGTTTTCTGCCTCTTTCGGCACGCAGTGCTGATGGCAAAAAGAATTCCACCGGGGTCTTCCAGGGGGGTTAGAAAAGAACTATCGAAGAGAAAGTTAAAAGATGGCAGGAAGCCATAAAGACTTAACACCTCACGGTAAACATCTTCCCAGGTTCTTCTTGGAATTGCAATGAGGCTCAGCATCCATTCCCTCACCCCTCCAAGTGTTCGCGGTTAGCTTGCACTCGACTCAGGGGAAAAACTCCCGCTTCCGGTCCCTCCCTTAGACGTTTTTAGAAGTGTTTAATAAAGTTTTGTTCTGGACCACCCCCCGCCCAAGGTAAAAAGTGCAAGTGGTTAAAAACAGAAAAGTAAAAAAGCATCAGACTCCTAAGGAGTGTTAATTACCCACGTAAATCCCTGGACAAACTGGAGAAGGAGAGAAATCTGCATCTGACCAATTCCCCAGAGGGATTCTAATGCAGACTAAAATCTGATGCCCACTGCAGGTGCAAAACATCAACGGGGCCTTAGAAATACTTAGAGGGTTGTTTTTTGTTTGTTTGTTTGTTTGTTTGTTTTGGAAAACCAAAGAGTTGGGAACTAGTCTCCTTTTAGGAAGAAAAGCCAGACCTTTCCTTTTTTCACGTACCGAGAGGGGGTTGATAAGAGCACTTATTTCCTGGAGTCAGCATTCACCTCTGGTGGAAGGAAGTGCACTGGGCTGGGAGAGTGGGAGAAGGAAGGACACACTAAACTTTATGAATAGCCCATCCCCGCCCCATCCCCGCCGGCGCAGAGAACCGCAGAGGAACCTAGAGGAACGCGAGATGTGGGAGACGTGGGAGGCTGGGCAGGCGGCCACTCCGCTTACCCCACTGAGAGACAAGGACATTTAAAAGAAAAGGAGCCTGAGAGCGACTTGAGAAGGGGGAGGGACCCCCGTGGCTTTTGGAAAGCCAGGTTAATGTTGGAAAGGATGGAGATTCCCTACTGAAAGCGTTCGAGTTTTTGGCTGCAATCCTATATATACACTCTTCTCTAAGATCGGATGCAAGGGTTTAGAACATGGGTCATTAAAAAAAAGCAGTATTAATAATATTAATAATCATGAATGTTAGTGTTGAAATTATTTTGGGACCCTTTTCTGAGTTGTCTAATCCCAGAGAAGGAAAATAACAGTGTTGAGTCAACATAAATTATAGGATTAGTACAAGTAGCTATAGAGATGATGAGCCAGGACTTGTATATAGGTTTTGTATATAGGTTTAATTAGGTCTTCCTAATTAAATATTTGTGGTGTGCAGTGTGTGTTGTTGTTGTAGTAGTTGTAGTTAATTTCATGACTTTTTGCCTCTGGCTTTTCCTGGTTTAAGAAAAGGTAGGACACAAAACACACCCTTGACGGATCTGTGGTTACCTTAAAAAATTGGTTTAGTAAATTTAACTGAGACAAGGAAAAAAGGATCGTGTTTTTGTCTTTATTTAATGATTCATTTATTCCACAGACTTATTAATTCGTATTTTGATCTGAGCCACATGCTAGTGTAACCATGAAATCAAGATTTAAGGACTGCTTTTGATTATGGAATCATTATATAGATATTCCTTTTTGCTTTCTGGTATATTGGAATAGACAGAGGGAAATTCCTGAAATCTCTAAATTATAATCCAGCTGCCTTGATCTCTAATAATGATTGTATAGCCTTTATCTTCTGCTCCTGTGATTGTAAAAACCTTATGATTAATCTTCATTTGTACCCAGTTATCCAGTATTTCAACTTTAGAGTCTTGAAATAACTAAAGACAGCCCCTAATGCTTATTTATGAAGGGTCTTGGTCAGCCCTGAAGTGACCCACCCCAAATACAAGACTGGATCTAACCAAAATGGACTCAGCTGACACATGCAGTAGCTAAGACTTTAACCTACAAGTCACCTATTCCTCATTCTGCCATTTTCTTGCATATGTTCTGTGACTAAGCATGGAATCAATCTACACATGCTCAGTAATTAGATCACCTCTAAATACATCATCTGGGGCCACTGTGCTCATTATCCTAAACCCTGCCCATCTTTTTCTCTAATAAAACTATCAGAATTTCTGCAGTTCAGGGAAACAGATTTTGGGCCTATAGGCCATCTGCTCTCCTGCTATGTGCCTAATAATAAATTTTTTCTCTCTTTGAAACCCCAGTGTCTCAAGAATTGGTCCTTTGACTGTAATACAATTATGTTAAAACACTGAATGAAGCTGAATGTGAGAATGATAGAGGGAGGAGGGCTGGGGGCACAAAAGAAATCAGAAAGAAAGATAGATGTTAAAGATTGAGATGGTATAATCCAGGAATGCCTTGAGTGTATAATGATAGTGATTAAATGTACAGATTTTAAAAATGTTTTTGCATGACAAAGAACAAAGGAATGTCATTACTGCAGGGTGCTGAAAATAGATGGTAATTAATATTTAAAAATTTCAACTTATGTGTGAGACTAAAGCAAAAAATGATTGATACAAAATTTATATTTTGACTAGTTCATTTCCTAATATAACTTATGTAGACAGCTTAATTGAACACCATAAGTGCATGGAACCTTGAGTAGGACATGAGATTTTGTTGGTTTGTCCAGAGTGATGCCCTAATAAATCCCAGAGTGATTTGAACAGTGAATAAAAAATTATTTACAAAGTCCCCTTCGGGGAATGGTGAGAACAGGGGAAAATTCAACTTCCCCAAGTTGAATTCTTGATATTCTTACAAGCAGTGTGGACAACCAAAGCTATAGGCTGAGCCCCCAGTCTTGGGGTTTCTTCATATGAAACTTAACCCCACAAAGGATAAGTCAAGCCTACTTAAAATAAGGCCTAAGAGTCACCCCCAAGAGAACCTCTTTTGTTGCTCAGATGTGACCTCTCTCTCCAGCCAACACAACAAGCAAACTCACCACCCTCCCCCTGTCTACACGCGACATGATTCCCAGGGGTGTGGACCTTCCTGGCAACATGGGACAGAAATCCTACAATGAGCTCAGATTCAGCATCAAGGGATTGAGAAAACCTTCTCGACCAAAAGGGGGAAGTGAAATGAGACAAAATAAAGTGTCAATGACTGAGAGATTCCAAACAGAGTGGAGAGGTTATCCTGGAGGTTATTCTTATGCATTAAATAGATATCACCTTGTTAGTCAAGATGTGATGGAGAGGCTGGAAGGAACTCCCTGAGAATGTGGAGCTGTGTTCCAGTAGCCATGTTTCTTGAGGATGATTGTATAATGATATAGCTTTCACAATGTGACTGTGTGATTGTGAAAACCTTGTGTCTGATGCTCCTTTTATCTACCTTGTCAACAGACGAGTAGAACATATGGAATAAAAATAAATAATAGGGGGAACAAATATCAAAATAAATTTAGTTTGAAATGCTAGTGATCAATGATAGGGAGGGTTAAGGGGTATGGTATGTATAAATTTTTTGTCTGTTTTCATTTTATTACTTTTTCTGAATTGATGCAAATTTTCCAAGAAATGATCATGATGATGAATATGCAACTATGTGATGATATTGTGAATTACTGATTATGTATGTAGAATGGAATGATCAAAATAGGAATGTTTGCATTTGGTATTTTTTGGTATTTAAAAAAATAAAATAAAATAATTTATTCCTAAATATTTTATTGTTTTGATTGCAATTGTAAGTAAAATTTTTTTCATGATTTCCCCCTCCGATTGTTTGTTACTAGTTTATAGAAACACTACAGATTTTTGGGTGTTGCTCTTGTAACCTGCCACTTTCCTGTACTCATTTATTAGCTCTAATAGTTTTGCCATGGATTTTTCAGGGTTTTTGACATATAGTATCATATCATCTGCAAACAGTGAAAGTTTTACTTCTTCCTTTCCAATTTTGATGTCTTGTATGTCTTTTTCTTGTTTGAGTGCTCTGGCTAGAACTTCCACACAATGTTGAATAACAGTGGTGATAGTGGACATCCTTGTCTTGTTCCTGATCTTAGGGGGAAAGTTTTCAGTTTTTCCCCATTGAGGATGATGTTAGCTGTGGGTTTTTCATATATTCCCTTTATCATGTTGAGGAAGTTCCCTTCTATTCCTATTCTTTGAAGTGTTTTCAAAGAAAAGGATGTTGAAATTTGTCAAATGCATTTTCTGCATCAATCAAGATGATCATATGGTTTTTCTGCTTTGATTTGTTGATATGGTGTATTACATCAATTGATTTTCTTATGTTGAACCATCCTTGCATACCTGGGATGAATCTTACTTGGTCATGGTGTATAATTCTTTTAATATGCAACTGGATTCGAGTTGCAAGAATTTTGTTGAGGATTTTTGTATCTATATTCATAAGAGAGATTGGTCTGTAGTTTTCTTTTTTTGTAATATCTTGTCTGGCTTTGGTATGAGGGTGATGTTGGCTTCATAGAATGAATTAGGTAGCTTTCCCTCCTCTTCAATTTTTTTGAAGAATTTGAGCAGGATTGGTACTAATTCTTTCTTGAATGTTTGGTAGAATTCACATGTGAAGCCATCTGGTCCTGGACGTTTCTTTGTAGGGAGCTTCTTAATGACTGATTTGATTTCTTTACTTGTGATTGGTTTGTTGAGGTCATCTATTTCTTCTCGAGTCAGTGTTGGTTGTTCATGCCTTTCTAGGAAATTGTCCACTTCATCTACATTGTTGAGTTTATTAGCTTAAAGTTGTTCATAGTATCCTCTCATTACTTCCTTTATTTCTGCAGGGTCAGTGGTTATGTCTTCTCTTCCATTTCTGATTTTATTTATTTGCATCCTCTCTCTTCTTTGTGTCAACCTTGCTAAGGATCCATCAATCTTATTGTTTTTTTCATAGAACCAACTTCTGGTTTTGTTGATTTTCTCAATTGTTTTCATGTTCTCAATTTCATTTATTCCTGCTCTAATCCTCACCATTTCTTTTCTTTCGCTTGCTTTGGGGTTACTTTGCTGTTCTTTCTCTAGTTCTTCCAAGTGGACAGGTAATTCCTCGATTTTTGCCCTTTCTTCTTTTTTGATATAGGCATTTAGGGCAAAAAATTTCCCTCATAGCACTCACTGCGTTTGCTGCATCCCATAAGTTTTGATATGTTGTGTTTTCATTTTCATTTGCCTCGAGATATTTACTGATTTCTCTTGTAATTTCTTCCTTGACCCACTGGTTGTTTAAGAGTGTGTTGTTGAACCTCCATATATTTGTGAATTTTCTGGCTCCCTGCCTATTATTGATATCCAACTTCATTCCTTTATGATCTGAGAAAGTGTTTTGTATGATTTTAATCTTTTTAAATTTATTGAGACTTGCCTTGTGACCCAGCATATGGTCTATCCTTGAGAATGATCCATGAGCACTTGAGAAAAAAAGTGTATCCTGCTATTGTGGGGTGTAATGTTCTATAAATGTCTGTTAAGTCTAGCTCATTTATTGTATTATTCAAATTTTCTATTTCTTTATTGATCCTCTGTCTAGATGTTCTGCACAGTGATGAGAGTGGGGAATTGAAGTCTCCAACTATTATGGTTGATGTGTCTATTTCTCTTTTCAGTGTTTACCTCATGTATTTTGGAGCATTCTAGCTTGGTGCATAAATATTTATGATTGTTATGCCTTCTTCAGTTGTTGAATTGTTCTTTTAATTAATACATAGTGTCCTTCTTTATCTCTTTTAACTGTTTTACATTTGAAGTCTAATTTGTTGGATATTAGTATAGCTACTCCTGCTCTTTTCTGATTGTCATTTGCATGAAGTATCTTTTCCCAACCTTTCACTTTCAACCTATATTTAACCTTGGGTCTAAGATGTGTTTCCTGTAGACAGCATATAGATGGGTCCTGTTTTTTAACAGGACCAGTCTATGTCTTTTGATTGGGGAGTTTAATCCATTAACATTTAGTGTTATTACTGTAAGGGAAGTACTTTCTTCTACCATTTTGCCTTTTGGATTTTATATGTCTATCTAATTTTTCTTCTTTTTACCTTTACTGATAATCTTCATTTCTACACTCTTCTCCACACCTCTCTCTCCTGTCTTTTCATAACTGTCTCTAGTGCTCCCTTTACTATTTCTTGCAGAGACGGTCTCTTGGTCACAAATTCTCTCAGTGATTTTTTGCCTGAAATGTTTTACTTTCTCCCTTCATTTTTTAAGGACAATATTGCTGGATATAGAATTCTTGGTTGGCAGTTTTTCTCTTTTAGTAATTTAAATATATCATCCCACTGTCTTCTTGCCTCCATGGTTTCTGCTGAGAAATTTACAAATAGTCTTATTGGGCTTCCCTTGTATGTGATGGATTGCTTTTCTCTTGCTGCTTTCAAGATTCTCTCTTTCTCTTTGACATCTGACATTCTGATTAGTAAGTGTCTTGGAGTATGTCTATTTGGATGTATTCTGTTTGGGGTATGCTGCACTTCTTGGATCTGTAATTTTAGGTCTTTCACAAGAGTTGGAAAATTTCAGTGATAATTTCCTCCATTAAGTTGTTCTCCTCCTTTTCCCTTCTCTTTTCCTTCTGGGACACCCACTACACATATATTCATGCACTTTAGGTTGTCATTCAATTCCCTGAGTCCCTGCTCATATTTTTCCATTCTTTTCCTATATTTTCTTTTGCTTGTCAGATTTCAGATGTCCCATCCTCCAGTTCACTAATCCTATCTTCTGCCTCTTGAAATCTGACATTGTAGGTTTCCATTGTTTTTTCATCTCTTCTACTGTGCCTTTCCCTCCCAGAAGTTCTGCGATTTGTTTTTTTCAGACTTTTGATTTCTCCTTTTTGTTCAGTCCTTGCCTTTTTATATCCTCCCTCCGTTCATTGATTTGATTTTTGATGAGGTTTCTCATGCCTGTTTGAACATTTTGAATTAATTGTTTCAACTCCTGTATCTCATTTGAATTGCTGGTTTGTTCCTTTAACTGGGCATATCTTCAATTTTCCTATTATGATTCATTATTTTTTGCTGGTGTTAGGCATTTAAGTACCTTAATTAGTTTATTCCAGAGATTGTTTTCCGTTTTTTTTATCTAGGATTTTCTTGCTGTATGACTCTGTTGTGTATCTCTTCTTTGACATTCTGTTCAGCTTATTCTGGCCCTCTAGCTTAGGTTTTGTTTAACAGAGCAGAATTTTTCAGTTCTTGTTTTCTTGTTTCTTGCCCTGCCTGTATGGTGCCTTTTACCCCCTTAAAAGAGCTTACTTAGACCCTAGCCAGTTTCTCTCAGACCAAACTGGCCTCCTCTCAGGAGGAAAGAGTCACCTGTGTCAGTTTTTCCTGAGGGTGAGACCCAGCATATTGAAAGGCTTTGCTATGAAGCCTCTGGGCTCTCCGTTTTTCCTATTCTTCCCAGTATGTGGCACTTGTCTGCCTGAAGGTCCCATCAGCATAAGGTGATGTGATACCTTTAACTTCAGCAGACCCTTCCTGCTGGGGGCATGGTCAAGACAGAGGAGAGGTGTAGTCTGGTTTTAATGGCTTCACTTTTCCAGACACTGGGGTCTGGACTCCTTGAGGGAGGGATTCCACCCGAGCTGGGCCCCACCCCTCTTCTGGGGAAGGGTCAGGCTGCAGATGAACACTCAAACAAGTTAATTCTGCCTAAGCCTGGGGCAGTGGAGCCTGAGAAGCCCTGCCGCTGTATCCAAACAGCAGTCAAGTCGTAGAAACACAGCCACCAAAGCAAAAGAGAAAAATCCTTTTCAGAGCAGGACCCCCATTCCTCAGGTTTGCCAATCAAGAACTTAAGTTGGTACGTTGCGCTGTGTATCTCCAAGTCTTATGTGTCCCCTCCTTTCCTTGTAAAGGCCCAGACCTTTACAAATCCAAAAAAACCTCTGTTTATTATTTTCTTTTTCCATCAGCCATGACTCCTCTGTGCCGGGGTAAAAACCAGCAACCTCTGCTTTTATTGGAGGTTCAGCTGAGCTGGAGGCCTATTTTTAGTAGTGAGAATTTGTTAATTAATTCCACAATTGGAGTTTGGTTGTGCTCAGCCCCTGCTGCTGGTAAAGTTTCTTTCTTCCCCGCCCCTGGGAAGCAGGCTGTGGGGGAGGGGCACCTGCTGCTGTGGCTTGGGGAACTCACAGTTCTGGGGGAGCTCGCAGCCAGTCCAGCTCATGCAGACTGGGATATGCTGTGTGTCCGGTCACTGATGTGGCCCCAGCAGTTGTTCTGTACTGTTCCTGGCTATTTATTAGCTGCTCTGGAGGACAAATTGAATTCCACCCCTCACTAAGCCACCATCTTGGCCCCCTGCGATACTCAATCTCTTCAATGCCATGTTCTTGCCAACAGAAATAGCCGTAATTCATTGTCCTGGCCATCAAAAGATAATACATCTCTTCAAGAAAGAACCAGGCTGAAACAGCAGCCAAAGCCGCAGCCCAATTAATTGAGCCTCTTCTAAGGCTCATTCCTGCACCCCTTAACTTGCCTCATGCAGCCTCTTATTCCCTAGTTAAGCAGAATGAGCTTCCCAACTAGGATTCTTTCTTGGACCTAAAGGACAGTCATTCCCTTCCCTCTTCCCCAGTCTCTCTTGGCCAGTGTCTCTCCTAGGCCCGCTCATTTCTATCCTCCTCATGCTATTGATTGGCCCTTGCCTTTTTAAACTTCTCGACCAAGTTTATTTCTTCCAGACTAGAAGGCTTACGCACCAAACCAGTGCTGACAATGCGAGAATTCTCAGCTCTTCCAACAGCCCCTCAGACTCCTCCCCTCTCAACTTAAATGAAATAGCCAGAGAGTTCTACACCCCATCAGATAGGGCTTACACCCCCTGACAAGCAAGAAGCAGCTACAGAGGACAGATTCTCATCCCTCAGCAACCCTTAAGATTAAAGGGTAAGAACTCTCTGTGGGGGAAGTTAAGGCAGACTAGAACAGGTAGAGAAGGGAGTTAAGATACCATGAAGGAACTCTTCAGTAAGGATGGTTAATTAAAGTCAGGAACTCCTGTTCTGGACAGACAACTTTATTACTAATCTAGCAAAGGCTTTTCTGATCAGGGTAACTTCCCAGGTGCCTCAGACCTGCCAGTGTCTGCTATGCAGCCCCATAGATTTGGTGAAGGTTTTTAGGTAGCCCAACCTGGGTTCACAGTACAAACAGCACTAGAGGAAAACCAAACTCAGGCACAGGAGTATGCTAGTAAATATTTAACAACTAGATCTCCAAAGCAGTGAAAAGCCCTGATTCGTAGCATTTGTCAATTTCTAAGGTGTAAATACTCCTCCCGTGTCTGGGAGGGTGACCAACGTGGTTCTATTTGTCTGGGACTTTCTCAGTCTTAGCACTGGAAGTCGTCTATCTCCGGAAACCCCTCAACCTCTGGCATACAGGATGGTTGGTCACCCTAATGGCTGGTTTCACGATCCCAGCATGACATTACTGAACATGGGAGCCTGAATGAAGTGAGAGAGCAAGCTATGTGCATATCTCAGGGAAGTATTCCAGGCACTGGAAACAGTCCAGATCATCACAAAAGCCCAAGTGGGGGTGAAACAGTAAGGTTTGAAACCCCATCCCTACAGATCGGGACAGCTGTTTTCCTCCCAGAAGTAATTCTTTTACCAAAGAGGCCAACCCAGGGTCATGAAGAGACAAATAAGGGCTGAAAACAGGATCGTTAAGCACTCAGAGTATTTTCATACCTGTTCTGGGATCCTTCTGCATCAAAGGGCATTTGGTGGTTATGAGTATGAATTTATGAGGCTGTGAACCCTACTGTTTCCTTTTTTAATTATAGAGCTTTCTTCTATCACATATGAATGAGGAGTGATGAGTTTCCTTTGGGATGTTGTTTAGCCTGTTGGTACAATTACATTTCATCTATGATGGAAATAATTAGTCATGCATACATTATGGATTACATTACATTTTTCTGGGTACAGAAGACAACAAAGAAATGCCTATATTTCCTCTACTCCATCAACAGGAATACTTTTAGAACTTAATCTATTCTTCTAATCTAATAATTTCATCATCCATGAAACCTTCACATGTTCTGCATTCTGCTCCTGCATATGATGCCTGTTTGATGAAAAACCCAAATCATTATTTCCTATTTATCTGATATTTGAAATACTAACTTACTATGGTAATACAAAAAAAAAAAACAGTTAAAAAAACCAAGTCCTAGCTCACAGCTGCGTAAAGGAATTTGGATGATACACACACAAAAATTGAACTTGTTTTGCTTCTTTTAGTTACTCGTCTAATTTGCTTTCCCTGAAACTTGCAGAGAAACTTGAGATGTTTGCCCTAGGTGGTTGCTTATTTTCTTATTGATATGGAAATCAGTAAGAGGAAATGGAGTTGTTTTGCGCAAATGGAGGGGCAGGCCTTGAAAATATAAGCAAAGCCAATGTAGATGTCAATGTAAAAATTTGGGGGTATGTATAATGATTCTGCAAAATGTTCTACAAGGCTGCTACAGTATGCAATAGTTAGAGGTAGATATATTGTAATGTATGTTTGAGGAAAGAAAGCCAAGACTCACCAATTAATAAATAAATTTTAAAAATTTTACTGTGGTAAAATATGTGTAACAGAATTTGCCATTTTAGCTATTTTAAAGTGCACAATTCAGTGGCACTGTTTGCATCCACAATGTAATCCCATTTCCAAAACTTTTTCATCACCCCAAGCAGAAACTGTACTCATTAAGCAATAACCCCCATTCCTGTTTTCCCTTCCCCTCAATAATTAGTAACCTGTAATCTACTTTCTGTTTTTATGAATTTGCTTATTCTAGCCATTTCATATAAGTGGAATCATACAATATGTGGCCTTTTGTGTCAGGCTTATTTCACTTGGTATAATGTTTTCAAAGTACGTCCATGTTTTAATATATATCAAAACTTCATTCTATACGTTATAACATATCAGAACATTTCACTGCAATTTGACATGCTAAACAATAATTGCTTATCATCCCCCAGGTTTCATTTTATCTGAAACTCTTGGGACCATGTGTTTTGGAACTTAGAATTTTTCACATATATGGTACATGGTCTGTATATTCTATAATAACTCCAGCAAAGTCTGGGGTTGGGGAGGCACCTCATAATCAAACATTGAAATGTGTGATTATTTATACTAAGAAAGATAAATAAGGATCACAAATAGACTTATATCAGTTCAGGTCAGATTTTGCTGCCAAAGTAGCATGGATACGAAAACTTTGATTTCAGAGTCAATTCTTTGAAATCTCAGAATTGCCCCTAAGGGTCTGTGGACATATTTAATCTTTCTCTGCATTATTGCAATAACCAAGCAAATTTTTCTGAATATATGCAAATGTTCCAAGAAATGATCATGATGATGAATATGCAACTATGTGATGATATTGTGAATTACTGATTATATATGTAGAACAGAATGATCAAAATAGGAATGTTTGTGTTTATTTGGTATTTAAAAAAATAAAATAAAATAAAAAATAAGCAAGCAATTGCTTGAACCAATCTCTTGGGTACCTCCATTCTATGAATCAAGAATCTGTTTCTGGGCAGGGATGAATTGCTGACCTCAGCCCAGTAGATCTGAGTCTTTTGCTGCATATTACACATCTAAGCAATAGTAATCAGTAATTGATGAAGACAATGGATGTATTCCTAACACCCACCTTCAATTCCCAGTCATTTTGCTTCTTGGTCTTGGCTCCCTGAGAAAATGAGCTACCAATGTGTAAAGACAGGGTTTTAGAAAATATTTTCTTACTATTTCCTCACAGGCTAGTGCTCTCTAGCTTATGAACTCAACATCATATCCTTCTACACACAATAGATGCATTTGTAAATGAAGGTTACAAGGTTACTTGGGGTATTCAATGTATAACTGTGAGTCTGGAAAGCATAGAAGGAGGGACTAATATGCATTCACTGAGTGCTTTTATTTAGCTTGCCAGAGACAGAAATCCTATGAATCAAACCGGGCTAGGCAGTTGCAGGCAGCAGACAACTGATTATCTCCCAAGTGAGTTTGAAAGCATCTTGTTATCCTGGATCCTAAGGGGGTTGTTGCCTTGTTGCCTTGGGAACCATAAGTAGGGATAATTAACTCAGTGCCTCATTTTAGTGACTTTTTAGTTCTTGATATAACTTCTTGCAGAGATGGCTGCCTACCAGTTGCCAGACCCAAATGCGAGACAAATTCCTTCTCCTGGAGGGTTAACGTGGCACCTGTGGCCACACTGTCCATCCTTGAGGAGCACACACCATGTTCTCTCAACAGGCACGCATGGGATGACCTCTGGTTTCTGTCCCCCAGGTTTCAAATTCACAAGTACCAGGCAAAACAACTCACATTATGCAGTTCTTAGGATGGCTTGGGAGCTTGGTGAGTAGCTTTTTGTTCTTTCCTTATTGTAATGCTTTACTAAAGAAGAAAAGAGGGAGTGTTCTACACAGAAGTTTGGCAGATTACTTTCAGTTGTATCAAGCCAAGATTTATATTTTAATTTTGACTTCCTATTCTTTAAGAAAGTTATACCTTAGTGAGGAGGTTATTCAGTTTTTCAATTTAACAAATGTTATTTGTTGAGCACAAACTATGTGCCACGTGTAAATTCTATCTTCAAAGAATTTTGTGGGTGTGCATGTGAGTGTGTATAACAAAGGGGACTTTAAGAGGAGAAGGGAAGACAAAAACCAGAAGTGTGCCCTGTAGACAGAAAATATACAAGACCACCAAAGGAGCAAATATGGGTACTGTAGAGAGGATTAGAGGATTGAATAGGTGGTCATACCCAGTTGGTAAGATCAGGAGAAGCTTCAATAATTTAGTGGTTGAGAGATGGGCTTTGACGGATGGACAAGATTTTAACAAGCAGATTAGGGAGGAGTGGGGGCTGAAGGAAAACCATTCCTAGGGGAAATTACAAGCCCTTGTGGGAAGAAGTTCCAGGTTGGCAGAAGTGTAGTTTGTATATTAGTGTTGAGTGAAAGCATGAGTTGAGCCCTATTATATATCCGGAGTGCAAAGCTGAGGGATGGGATGTCACCTTCTTCCAAGAGGGGAATTTATGCTGGAAAGTGATTTGACCAGAGGTAAAGAGCCCGGTGTGGACGGGTTTGAAGTTGAGGAGCTGTTGACAAGTTCTCAACATCACCCAAGTAAGGTACAATAGGAGGGCAAGAAGAATGGAGAGAAGTGAACGGAGGTGAGGACACTGCAGAGTATTTACACTCAGAACTGATAGAATATGGGTCCAGAATGTCTCAGATGGGATCCCTCTGCTTACAAGGTCCAGGAAATCCTATGCAAACTGTTATAAACATTAAGAACATTTATTGGCTCACGAAATGCAAGCTCGGAAATAAGGTAGACTTCAGCATCAGCTTAATCTAGAGACTCGGCTCCATTTCCTTCCTGTTCCCCCACCACACCCTCCTCTGCATCCTCAGGCAGTTTCCATCATGGAGACAAAATGGTTGCTGCAGTGCCGGCTTCCCGTCTGTACACCAGCTCACCCGGTCTTCTAGTGGCTCTCTCCTTTTCCCAAATGTATCCTTATTCTTGTTAAACTTGTAATTGTGGAATGTAATGCACATACGGAAAAGTACATAAAACACAGACGTGCAGCTCGATGAATTTTTATAAAGCGAGGACCCAGGTAATCACCGCCCAGGTCACGAAATACAACATTGCCAGCATCGCAGAGCCCTCTGTGTATGCGGTTCCTTCATTCAGAGAGAAGAAACTTCTTAACCAGAAGTTTGAAGTAAATTTCCCCTAGATTTTCATTAATCGGAATCAGGTCCCAGGTTCGTATGGGAACCAAGCCCACACAGCCAGGAGAACATCACGTGCAGAAATCGGTTTAGGAGTGAGTGCATGAGCCAATAGGACTACACGTAGAGCCAAAGTTATTGCCCCTGGGGCCACATTTCCCTGAGGCGCAGAGCTGCAGAGAGGAGCAGGTACAGGAGCAACACTGCTGTAGGAAAAGGCAGGGGAGGAAGGGGAGCTGGGCAGCAGCCTACAACACCGCCCACAAATACTACTCCAACCCAGTAAATCTGGGTTACTGGTTTCACAGACCTGAGCAGACTAGCTGGTACAATACATAATCATATATGTAATCTGGGCCCAGTGGTTTTCAGTGAGGGAGGAGATTGTATGGGAAACTTCTGGGAGACTTTAAATTCTGAACAGCGCTCCCTCTACCCTCCCACTCCTGTCCTGCCCCTGAGAAGGTAAAAATTACCTTCTCACAGTTGCTTGCATCTAGGGCTAGCCTCAGACCCAATGTTGACTAATGTAATATAAACAGCAAAGCTTACAGCAAAATCGACAGGTAGTCTCAGCCGGCCCAGGCTTTTTCCTACACTATCTCCTAGGTGCCTTGGGGTGGAGCAGCCATTTGGGGTCTATGAGGATCTAAACTACAGGCCAACACGTTAGAGCTGAACGACTGGAAAAGCGTTTCCTCTGTTTTAATCTTAGAGGTACTATCCCTAATCTGGAGACTCTGCCTCCAGATTTTTTGTGATGTGAAAAACATTACACTGTGGTGGGGATTCTGTTATCTGTAGCTGATGCTAATCCTGCCCAATACAATATCCTTCTTTCTTTTTTTCTATGCATAAAGTTATATAATTTCTAGTAGCAACAAAGCTAGGAAGCAGCTATGAGAGTTATTACTCTCATTTTCAAAAAAGGGAAAACAGTTTCAGATAGGTTCAATGAGTTTCCCTAAGTGACACAACTAGCAGGTGACAACCATGGGATTTAGGCCACAGTCTGTCGGATTCCTACCTGTACTCCTTCTCTTGTTCCATGTGCATCGGTCTAGAGTTCTTGGATTGGCAGAAAAGAGACTCCTCTAGGTCATTTTTAAAGCATGCATTATTACAAGACCTTGCACCAACAGTATTAACATGCATTTATTAAAAAGAAACAGGAATTTGCTCAGTTCCTACTACTTTTCATAATACTTTTCCTTTTGACACAATTGATTTGAGTCCCTGTTCACTGCATGCAGAGTTGCAACTACACCACCTTTTACCTTGATGTCTGTTTTTTTTCTTGATGTCTCTTTATAGTTCATAATATCATTTTGAAATAAAAAAAATTGAATACAATCTTTAAAATGATGAAAAAGGGAGGAAATTATCTCTACTATCACTATCCTAAGTAAATATAAACATGATATTGCATTTTGGCTTATTTTGTTCCTGAGCTTTCACCTATGAATCTCATTTTTGCCTAATGGTGATCATAATACATGAATTTTGTATTCTGTCATTTCCTTTGAACATTACTTTTGCAAGTATTATCCACAAGCTTTATGAAGGCAAAACTCCTTCTTGTTCATTATTGTGTCATCTGTGCTTAGCAGGTAATAGTAAAGCTGGCTCAATAAATATGTGTTACCTGAGTAAATGTTGCTCTAGACTCTCCATAATTAACACCTATATGCTCACATGATGTTCCTTGTAATGGCTACGCCTTCATTTACTTAACTTTCCCCTAAACGTTGGATATTTCAGTTGCTTTCAACTGTTTTGCTTTCATAAATATGTTGATTAAAAATCTTCATGCATATAGATTTCTTTGTATGTGGATAGGAGCCCCAGGGTGGAATTATGGGGTTAAATGATTTGGGCATCTTTATAAGCCTTGATGCATTTGATGAAACTATTTTTGTAAATGGCTGGAGCGCTTTACAATGCCAATGGTCATGTACCAATTTCACCACACCCTTACCTGCCCTGTTTTTGTTGTTTCTACACGGTTGCTTTTGAATTAAGGGAAGGAAGCCCTTGATCAATTATTATGCTTGTGTAACCTCAGTTAAGTGTGGCAGATGCACCATGTGAAACAAGTATGCATTAAAATGTGAGTCTATTATTTCTGTCATGCTCTTGCTACCCCCACTATTACCCAATGCATAATAAACACAGGTGCAATTCAACTATATCGCAGCCTCCAATTTCTACCATTGATTTATATATGTAAGTACAAGTTGTAATTATTACAGAACCATTATTTTATTGTTCAGAGCTTTTGAGCACTTACAATGAGCGAATTGATTTTTACATTAAAGCAATAAATAATCATATCCTCATTTTCTACAAAGCTTTTAACTGAATATAGCTATATCCATATCTATATCTATTTCTATCTCCACCTTTCTAGTTAGAAATTCATAGACAATTCCAGCTCCAGAGAAACTATGCTTTGCTATGTGAGTCTGAAATTAGTATATACCAAAGGGTTAATGAAAACAACGGCAGACTTTGGACTGCTAACAATTGACCAGTATGAACTATTATTTCTTTATGAGCTGTTTGCCAAAGTCCAAATAACTAGCAGTCATTGAATGCCATGAAATAAGTAATGTACCACTTATTTGAACTGACATTTTCTTAGAAAAACCTTTCAATGCTTTGGTGAGGGAAGCAAAGAATCTAGAGATAATGCCTGGCTCTAAACTACTGCATGAAGGGTAATAAAATGAACAATTTAAGGCACTTGCCAAAGTAGGAAGGCTATAAAGTGTGCTGAAAAGGATTAAGGTATCTTTAACCCAGTGATTGCTGAGTGTGGAGAAGGGATCTGTGATTGGCTCCTTCCTCTTGCCTTTCTTATCAACACCACTAGTTGTGTTGTCATTCCACATGGGAGGTTTACCTGCCTCATTTCTGATGCTGCTTGATGAAGAAGCTGGTGACCTGGAGGAGGGACCTGAGGCTTAGCCAGGTCCTGGAGTGGCCCTGCCTGCAGGCCACACAGGTGTGGCTGGGATTGACTCCAGAGGACGGCTGAACATACTCAGTCATGTGACCCACATGATTGTGACCAGCCTGTTTCTCTTCTTTTCCTTTTTTTTTTTTTTTAATAAAGCCTGGCTGCTGTGATTCACACCCTGTATGAATGTTGTGTGTAGGTATGTTTTTGTTTTGTTTTGTTTTGTTTTTTTTTACATGTGCAGGCACCAGGAAACGAACCTGGGTCCTCTGGCACAGCAGGAAAGCGTTCTTACTGTAGGTATGTTTTTTATTAAATTAGAGAAGTTATAAGTTTACAGAAGAATCATGTAGAAAATACAGAGTTCCCATACACACTCCCTATTATTAACACCTTGCATTAGTGTGGTACTTTTGTTATAACTGATGAAAGAGTATTATAATTGTCCTATTAACTAGACTGTGGTTTATATTACGGTTCCCTGATTGTGTTGTACACTCCTATGGTTGCGTTTTTTTTAAATTTTTATTCTAGTAACATATACAACCTAAAATTTCCCCCTTTTAACCACATTCACATATATAATTTGGTGCTGTCAGTTGTCTTTACGATATTGTGCTACCAACACCACTATCCATTACCGAAACATTAATTCCCCATCCCCAACTCCTCCCCAGGTCAGGCAGTTTCTGAGAGTGCAGCTGGCCCGCTTCCCTGCAGGAAGCCCCGTGGTCCCTTGACCACGACCTCTCTCCAGGTCCCCAACAAGACGTTCTCTATCTCACTGGGCTAATGGCAAGTATAAGCCAGGAGGTACCTGGCAGATCTAGTTTACCCCTGCATTTATTTTACTTTTGTTTTTTATTAAATTAAAACCCTATCCAAATTCTCGCCTGCCATGCTGGAGAACCAGGTTCAATTTCCGGTGCCTGACCATGCAAAACAAACAAACAAACAAACAAACAAACAAAATGACCCTATCCAATAGGGTAAAGGGTGATATTGTCCATATTTTAAAACTTCAACTTCCATGTGAAACTAAAGGGAGAGATGTTTATTGGGTTCAAATTTTATATTTTGGGTACTTAATTTAACTTGTATGGTCAGTTTAGTTGAACACCATAAGTACATGGAATCTTGAATAGGGAGTGAGATTTTATTGGTTTGTCCAGGTTAGTGTGATGCCCCAATAAATCCCAGAGTAATTTGGGCAGTGAATAAACAAGTGTTTCCAAAGTCCCCTTAGGGAACTGGGGAGAAAGGAGGAAATATTCAACTTCCCCATTTGGAGAATTTCTGATATTCTCACAAGCAGTGGGGACAACCAAATCAATAGGTTGAGCCCTTGATCTTGGGGTTCCCCCCTATGAAACTTATTCTTGCAAAGGATAGGCTAAGCCTACTTAAAATTAGGCCTAAGAGTGACCCCCAGAGAACCTCTTTTGTTGCTCAGATGTGACCTCTCTCTCTTTCTAAGCCAACTCAACCATTGAACTCACTGCCCTCCCACCTATGTGGGACTTGACTCCCAGGGGTGTAAATCTCCCTAGCAACATGGGACAGAACTCTTGGGATAAGCCTGGACCCAGCATCAAGGGACTAAAAAAGCCTTCTTGAGCAAAAGGGGAAGACAGAAATGAGACAAAATAGTTTCAGTGGCTGAGAGATTTCAAACAGAGTTGAGAGGTTATCCTGGAGGTTATTCTTACGCATTATATAGATATCTCTTTTTAGTTTATAGTGTATTGGAGTGGCTGGAGGGAAGTACCTGAAACTGTTGAGTCGTGTTCCAATAGTCTTGTTTCTTGAAGATGATTGTATGAGGATGTAACATTTACAATGTGACTGTGTAATTGTGAAAACCTCGTGTCTGATGCTCCTTTTATGCAGGGTATAGACAGATGAATAAAAAATATGGATTAAAAAATAAATAAATAATGGCAGGGACAAAGGGTAAAATAAATTGGGTAGATAGAAATATTAATAGTCAATGAGAGGGAGGGGTAAGGTGTATGGAATGTATGAGTTTTTCTTTTTTATTTTTATTTCTTTTTCTGGAGTGATGCAAATGTTCTAAAAAAAGATCATGGTGATGAATACACAACTATGTGATGATATCGTGTGCCACTGACTGTACACCATGTATGGAATATACATGTGTGAAGATTTCTCAGTAAATGTGTTTTTGAGAACTTTGCATGTTGGTTCTTGTAGAATAAATCTTTGTTTTTAACTGATAGAGAGCATTCCTCAGTTAGCAGAAATACCTTGAAAAGTTGCAACCCTCAATTCAGACAAAGCCAAGAGAAAAATCCTGAATTCAAATGAATATCTTTTTACCCCTAAGTTTTTGTATAGGAAAAATGTCAAACTTACAAAATAGTGGAAAGACTAGCCCAGTATAAATCTAATCTAATCCATAATTAGATTCAACAGTTGCTACCAGTTTCAGTGGTTGTCATTTTAACATCTGCTAGAGTTTTGTGATTCTAAGATAAGTATATGAAAAGAAGCATGATTCCATCAAATCCCAAGATTGCGAAAGTACGAAAGAAAAGACATTTACAAGTTTTAGGAGGTAAAGAAGTGTAAAATCCACTCAAGTGATTGATCTGGGTGGAAACTGCAGATTTCCATAATTGGAAGAATTAGAAATCCAGGGATGTGGATCACAAGGCTTGAAGTTGTTGAGTAATCAATATATGTACCACAGAGTTCAAAAATGGATGCATTTTTCTGGAAGCTATAAACTTCAAACATACTTAGAAGGCAAAACTCCAAATGACAAGGGATAATATATATATTTCCTTGGTGGATGAAAAGAAGAATCATTTTTATCTTCAAATCCAGGCCTTACAATGACCTGAAATCTTTTGTCCAAAGTTAACTGACAGGTAATTGTCTGCCTAGAGGGTGGACACATTTTTATGTAAAGGAAAATTTAGAATTAAGTATAGAAATGGAATATTACGCAGCAGTAAAACTGAATGAAATACAGCTATAGTCAACAACCTAAATTATTCTTAGAAACAATTTGCAATGAAAAGAGCTTGCAGAATACAACTGATTGCAGAATCACGATACAATGTGATTATTTTTTCTATAAAGCTCAAAAACAAGCAACTCCAAACACATTGTTTAGGAAAAGAGACATGTTTGGCAAAACGGTTCTTTTTTTTCCCTGAATGAATGAAAGATTTAGGACAGTGATTAACTTGGAATGGGTGGAGAACTGGGGTTAGGATCTGGGAGCAGATGGGGACTTCAAAAACTCTGGCAATGTTCTGTCCATAAATTCTGTAGTGGGTTCATGTGTTCATTTTATTGTATGCTCCAAAGCTTACTAGAATTACTTATTTTGTATGTATTAAATATTACATAATAAAATGTTATCAATGAAAAACAATGCTTGATTTATAAGTAGAATAATGAAATGTGTAAAGTTAAAACGGAAAGAACTAGGGTTTTGAATGTGTAACTTTAATTGAATATACATTTTAGAACTAAAGCAAACCTCTGAACAGTCTACACACAAAACCACCCTCAAAACCACCAGCAACATTTAACACATGCTATGCACGTACCATTGTTTATCTTGCCTTTATTTTGATGGGCATTTAATTTTGCTTTTTTGCTCGTCCAGAAACAGCAATCAACATTCTTGAGCAAACCTCTTTCATTAAGTGTGTGAGTGTTTTTCTGGGGTAGATAACCTAAAAATGGATCAAAGCATGAGGAGTCTGAAGTTGAGACTCACAAGTTAAATGTGTAACTTGGGATCACACAAGCAGCAGGCAGTACCAAGAAACAAGGTCTCTCTCCACTGCTCCATGGGATCTCTATCACCTGGGAAGAAAACACCTGTTTCAAGGCCCATGCCCCACTTCAGATTGTGATTTGGCCTTCCTGCAGGTGAATTACAGTATCAGAACCTCAGGACAGAGAATACTCACTGTCACAACAGGCAGCAGAATGGAGCTTTGTCTCCGGGGAGGCAGGCACAATGGGTTTTCTGGGGTTGCCTTGGTGCCAGGGGCCGAGAGGGAACCTCTGCTGAGCTCCAAGTCAGAACTCAGAGTCTTTGCCCCATTTTTCACAACCCTGCCCCTGTGGCCCATGGAGATGAATCTTTTTATTTCTCTGAGCAGATTTTGAAGTATTTAGTCTTCAGAGTGGAAATGTTTATTAGCTACTGAAATGCTGGTTTGTTGGTTACAGGAAAGCACAGACAAAGGAATACATACAGCATGTACTCAGAATGAAGAGTGGGTGGGAAGAAGGAAAATGTCAATTATGAGCTGTGCCAGGCTGAGTCCTTTTCTTCCCGCCTGAACATATTCCAAGAAAATCCAAGTCCTCTTCGAAACGTTCATTTCATTTCAGATACAGAAAGGAATTACACAGGCGTCTTATTTTGTATGTTGTGTGTCAGGATCCAAACAAGATTTACACATTGCATTTCACTGATATATCTCAAGTCTCTTTTAATCTATAGGTTTCTCCTCCATCTTTTAAAAATTCTTTGTTACTTTTGGAGGAAACTGGGTTGTTTATCTTTTACAGTTTCTCACATTCTGGATGTGTTGATTGGAGATCCCACCCCTCTGCCCCACCCCCACCCCCCACCCCGGTAGTGTTAACACATTCCTCTATTCCACTAGTTCTGATAAACTCATAGTTGGATCTAGAAGCTTGGTGCAACTCTGTCTTTTTCTTTTGGCAAGAATGTGTCGTATGTGTGCTGTGTGATTCCATCAGAGGGCATATAATGACCCGTGATATTTTCTGTGATGTTAGTGGCAATTGATGGCTATTGTCTTGAGCCATTCTTTCATTAAGGGCATGCAAAATGCTGCTATTCTAATTTTTTCATTCTTTATTTATTTATTAGCTGGAATAATTTTCTCTTGAAATATTTAGTTAAGATACAGTTTGTGGATGTCTTAGCCTGGGTTCCGCAAGAAGCAGAGTCTTGAGTCAAATGCTTACGTGTGTATCACTTTTTAAAAAATAAAGTACATCCAAGTTCTAGATGATAGTTCCAATTCAGATTTAGTATTGCCTAACTTCTTTGATTTTATGTTATCTCTTTTCTCATACCGAACAATCTTGATTCCTAACAACATGGAGATAATTGCTTATTACTAACATTATCATTATGGAAAAACAGTGTATGCTTTTTATTAAAGTTCTCTTTGTCCTACTGTATGTCCCTAAGGAATGCAGAGTCAAGCAATTGTATTTTAAAGTCATTTGACATAATTTCCCTTATGGGAAATTCATAGTTATTTATTGCATTTGCTTTTTAAAAATGTGAATTCATTTTGTTTTATAATTACATAAAACATTTGCATCATTTTCAAAATAAAATCTACAAAACAGGGTATATTCAGAGAAGTCTTGCTTCTATCCTTATCCCTTCCATCCAGTTTCCTCCTTCTCCCATAAGAAAAAATTATTTTTTCTTAATAATTTATAAGTACATTAAAAATGCATATTTGTGTCCTTGCTTTCTTAATCAGCGACGATATTTACTTTTATTTTCCATACTAATATTTTGTCTCTGACATACTACTGTTTATCCTCCTTAAAATTGTTCTGCCCTTTGGCCTCTATCTTCCCTTTTCTTGGAATAACTTTTGGATGGGGTACTTCTAGAAGTCTAAACTAAAGAAACGTGAGTTATATAAAAAGCACTGTTATTCATTCCATTAATTCTGGCAAAGATCTGTGTGGGAGGAGAATAGGAGAATTTGGCAGCCATGAGCAAAACGGTCTTGAATGAATGACTGATTGACATCGCCAGGATTTTTAACAAGACTAAATGTAAGGAGCACCTGCTTGCCAGGTGCAAGCTTGAGCACTAAAATAAGAAGATTCTGCCTTCCTGGCAGAGCAGGGATTGCAGAAGTGATTAAGCAGGCCATCTGGTTAAGGCTCTGCTCTCACCTATTGTCCCAGCGGGAGGAACTGGTATTTCCGGATTGGGGCCTCAGACCCGGTGATCTCGGCTAAGGGTGCGGTTGGTGGGGGAGGGGAATGGAAGCTAATCATAGAAATTAACTTCTCACCAAAATCATTAACTTTTCTATTCCCCACAAACATTCCTTCTTGTTTTTCTACAGCTGGCCCCTTCCATGCCCATATCCCTGGAGAGGATCAGAAAGCAGACCTTTTATTAAAACTTTTTAAATAAAAAAAGGAAGCAGACAATAAAGGACAGAGAATTCCTCTTGCACTTGGGCGGGAAGGAAGCTCGTGGAGAGTTTTGCAGAGAAGGGAAGAGGCAGGGGAGTGGGCGCGCTGATTGCGAAGACAAGGCCGCCTGCGTGGCCGCAGCCCTTACCCCACCCGCCTCCGCCCATCCCGACACCTCAAAATAACTGTAAGAAGCTGCGGCTCCTTCCCGGGCCCCGCGCGCCTGGCGCCCTCGGAGTCGCTGGGAAGCAGGTGATGGCCACTTCCCACCGCTCTCCCCTCCCGGCCGCTGGTCTCCGACTCGCCGCCGCCCAACTCCTCCTGCCCCCACCCTGGCTTTTTTTTCTTTCTGCCAAACCTCCAAACAGGAAATAGTTTGAGTCGCAATAATACAAAGGAGCTGCAGCGCACTACTCGCGCCGGCCCGTTCCCGACGCAGCCTTCAGCACTGCAGCCCCGGCGAGGCGTCGCCAGCGACGCGCGGGGAGCTCAGGGGACGCGATCCCCGCCGGCGCGTCGTCTTGAGTGCGCTCGAGCGCGGGGGAGAGCCGGCTTTGCCCTGCGCCCGACTCCGCGAGTAGAAACCGCCGCCTGCCTCCAGGCGAGTACCCTCCTCCCTCTTCCTCCCCGGTCCCTGGAGCGCCGGGCTGGGTTCGGGCGTCGCCAGCATTCTTTCCCTCCCGCCGCGATTTTTGCGGGGCGACGCAGCGACCCGGAGGGATTTGCCGAGTGTGGAGGGGGTTGGGGGCAGAGCGAGTAAAGGCGAGATGATGATCTCCTTGTAGATTTCGGGGTGTACGTTATTGGGCATCATTTTTTTCGTGTCTGGGGATACTTGACTGGCTTTTGCCTCCCTATTTCCCCGGCTCTGGGGCAGGGGCATCACGTCACAGGGTTTTCCTTGGGGAGCCACCTGGAAGTGAATTTGAGTACACACCTGGGTCAGGTATGGGTCCCTGGGAGCCATGCTGTTTTCCCTCCCTGCTTTGGCTACTTTACCCCCCAAGGGATGGAAACTCACTTTCAGGTGAACTTTTTCTTAACCAGAGCAAAAGGGCCTCTTGGGTTTCTGTTGGCGCAGCCAGACTCATTTGTAAGGGAGTGAGCGAGTCTGTCACTATGCTGGGCGTAGTCTGTTTTCGGGGTCTGCTCTTGCGAAGTTGTTCTATATAGGGACGTCAGTCAAACCTGGCTGGGAGATCTTTATGTTGGATAAAGGCCATTGAATTCCAGGCATTCTTCAAACTTCCAAGACTGTTTCGAAGTCTGCATGAGGGTTTTCTGTAAAATTGGGTCCCTCTCCACTGTCCTTATCGCCTGTGGCTGACCCAGGTCCAGAGGTGGTGGTGGTGGTGGATACTGCTGGAAGGCCCAGTCAGGCCTTCTATACGAGTGCCTCAAAGCATTTTTTTTTTTTCTTAAAGGAAAATATTTTATTGGAGAGATGAGCCTTATCAAAAATCAGTATGAGAATTTGTCAAGGGTGACAAAACAGTGTATGAAAGAACAGAATGCTTCTACAGACCTAAGCATTTGTGAAACTTTGGCATGTAATATACATGGGTTCTTAGAATAAAGAACTTTAATTACCCAGTCAGTTTGACTAGTGCAGTGAAAGATACACAGAACCCAGTGCTTTCTCTTAGGATGAAGCAGAAGATAACCTTTCTCTCAAAGCATTTTTACAAAGGGTGGTTGGTAGGTAAGTCATGTCCCCAGTAACCAGTTCACTTGAAAGATATGTGATTAACCCTCTGTGTTTCTTGGGGAGGGGACTATGGAAGGTTAGACCCATAGTCGCTACTTCCAAGTGCTCTAGGGCCTTATCATTGAGCAGCATCAGTTGCCACCTCCCCACTACCCCCCCTCCAGTTAGAATTGTAGGATCTCATGCACTACTCAGACCAGTTGAATCATTTTACCTAGATCCCAGGTGATTCGTTTGCATATGGTACCTTGGAGTGAATTTTTTTCTGTTCTGTAAAGGAGTAATATTTTAATATCTGTTTCTATCTAGGTCTATATTTTCATCTTAATTTTGCCAACCAGGACAAATATAACTGCATGGGTCACAGCCCCTCCACCCAGGAAGACAGGCTCTTAAGCAAGATTTGGAAATGTGCTACTGGCCTGTGGATTTTGCTTCTGGTTACTTTTAATGATATTTCTCTTAAGGCCCAGAACAGATTGAATAGGAATACAGATCATATTTGCAGAATTTGAACAAACATTTGGAAATTCTTGGGTCACTTGTTGGGTGGATAGGGTGACAAGGCACTATCTATCTTCCAGGGTCTTAGAGTACTTTTAGAAACAACTATAAAACCCATGAGGGTTTCTTTTTTCTTTTGACTGTAGAGGAATGGAGCTGACCAGGGCTCAAACTGCACTAATTAATTAAGCAGATGCCTGATAATATCTCTCTCTGTGTTTCTTTTAACTGGTTTTATTTTAGGTGTGCTGTTTATATTGGATTTAGTTTTACAGTACTAATTCAAATTCATTTTTATCAGTAGTTGAGGGAATAGTTGAAGAAAAATATTAATTTGCTTGGTAAATAGTGGAGGGGTTGCAGCAAGACTTTAGAAAAAAGACATGAAATTATGTTCCAAAATACCCCATCCTATTTTGGTTCAGCTTTAGTGTTAAATAAGTCTAACGGTTCAATTACATTGTTTCTAGTTGTAAAAAATATTTATATAATTTAGAAAAGACTTGGAGTAATCAAAGTTGTCAAGCTTGTGATTTGAGGATACTCCACTAAGTATGACTTGGCAAAGTAATACAAATAGATTCCATTCCTCATCTAAAAAAGTTATTGTTATAAATCAAGGATGTGCTTTAAAATATATAAGTGGTTAGAAATACTGGGAAGATTTAATAAAAAGCCAAATAGTAGGAGATCCTTCAAATTCTTTCCAGATTTTTTTTTTTTCCATTTCCTCAAGCCCCTTGACTTTTGTTGTGTTCTGGCTTTCATCAGAATGTTATCAACTTGTAGGAAGGAACTTATGGCTTCCTTTGATTGATGAGTCCCTTTGAAATGGTGATAAATTCAAAAGAACATGATTTGTCAGAAAATTCTCCCTCTTTAGAAGATTTCTGCATTCACAGAATTTTAGAATGTTATTTGCTTTTACTTCTAGGAAGGCAAGAGAGAATGGGGATATTTCAGTGTTTTATTTGGTGAACAAATGCACTTGTAGACTGCACATGAGAAAAAAATTACTTGGTGTCCTATGAAGGGTTTTATTAGTGACTTGAAGAATCACCTGGGGCTTTTAGTAAAGATGGAAAATCTCCAACTACTCCAGACCTACTAAGTGGATTCTGAATTGGAATTTCTAATTTAACACCCCAGGTGATTCTGGTACATAATTAGGTTTGGGGATCCTTGGAATAAGCACAGGCACACAAACATGAACTAAGATACTGAAAACTTAACCTAAACATTCAAAAAACCCACAATTTAATATTAGTCACAAGACAAAATTAGTAATGGATTCTTTCTTAAGATTAGGCTGTCAGTTTTTCATGTTGACAAATGTAAGCAATCTCATTTTGATGTTGACCATCATTCTCAGGATCTGAGGTTTAGAGTCCTCAATGTCCAGAAAAACTTCAGTGGGTCTCCATAAGAGAGATATCAAGATATTGGGCCAGTTGAACATCATATTGAGTTAACTATTGTGAGTCAGGCATTTTCAGATGTATTCTTATTAAATCTTTACAGCGTCCTTGAGAGAGGTATTTCTTATGTTACAGGTGAGAAAACTGAAGTCATCCATGGTCATTTTGCTGCAGACCATGATTCTTTTCATGGCCTTTCCATATAGAATAATAGGTCCCTACCTATTTAGTGCCCTTTTCTTACAAGAAGCTTGTGTATTCATTAATTCTTCATTCAAACCTTGTGGAACATCAAGTATTGTACTAGTCTCTGAGGCAAATAAAAAAAATGAGTCAAAACAGAAAATTCTAAAAGAGCAAAGGGCCCAAGGGCAAGACTTACTTTCTATGGAACCTTGGTGTAGGGACCAGTTAGAGTATACTTGGCTTGAATGCCGACTACTATACCTAGTCAGTTCCTAGAAAAATCAAGTCGTGGGTATTCTCCTTATTGAGTCTGGTCAGAGGTTAGAGGTTCCATCTCTGCAGGGCAGCGTTACGATGCCCACCTGGTACCCTGAGATGCTAAACAATGTAGAAGATAGGGCACTGGATTTAGGTGACAAAGAACTGACATCTTTTCTGACCTTTAGACTGAGCCTGAGTAAATCTCATGAACACATCTCAGATATGAAATTAGGGATCTAATTATCTCTCTCTAGGATTATAGTGAGGACACAAAAGTACTTTATTTATAAAAATGCTTGTAAACTGTAAAATGATAATAAAAATGATCTCTTATCTTCATTTGGGAGAAATTTACAATGCAAAAGCAGACAGAAAACTCCACATATTTGAGGTACTTTACACTTCAGTTACTGTGTCTGTAGTTCTCTTCTAGCTTTAGGGCTTTTTTTTAAAAATAGTTTTATTGAGGTATAATTCAATTCACATACCATACAACTCACCTATTCAAAGTTTACAGTTTAATTATATGTTAGTCAGTGTTCTCCAGAGAAACTGAACCAACGGGATCCATATATATGGATTGGCTCATGGGATCGTAGGGGTTAGCAAGTCCAAACTCCTGTAGGGCAGGTCACAAGCTGGAAACTGAAAACTGATGAGGTGATGTTGAAATCTTTACTCTGAATACCTCAGGGAAAGCTAGGTGGCTAGAAATTGTGGCAAGACCCAATCCTGAAATTGAGGCAATATTTTTTCTTCTGACCTCTGAAACCCTCAGTTTTGGCTTTTAAGATCCTGGACAGATTGGATAAGGAGACCTCCCAAGTTACTGTGGTCATTCTCCTTTGTTGATTGTAGATGCAGTCAACTGATTATAGATGCATATCCTATATGAAGAAATACCCTCACAGTAACAAGCAAGACAGTTCTTGACCAAGCAATTGGATGCCACAACCTAGTCAAATTGACTTATAAAATTAACTGTCACAAATGGCTTTTAGAATATTCCCAACTTGTTTAGCCATCACCACAATCATTTTAGAATATTTCATTACCACCCTAATACTTGCTAGGCCCCATCTACACCCCCCAACTACTAATCTAATTTAGACTCTAAATTTCCCTGTTCTGGACTTTCATATAAATGAAATCATAGAATATGTGGTCTTTTGTGATTGACTCCTTTGACTTAGCTTAATGTTTTCAAGATTCATCCATGTATCAGTACCTCATTCTTTTTATATGAAGTGATATTCCATTGTATAGATATACCATATTTTGTTTATTCATTCATCAGTAGATACACATTTGTCTTATTCTACTTTTTAGCTATAATGAATCATGCTGCTGTGAACATTCATATAGAAGTTTTTGTATGGACATATGTTTTCATTTTTCTTAGGTATATACCTAGAAGTAGAGTTGCTGGGTCGTATGGTAACTCTATGTTTGATATTTTGAAGAAATGCTAAACTGTTTTCCAAAGTGGCTATGGTACTTTACAATCCCGCCAACAGTGTATGAAGGTTTCAATTTCTCCACATCCTCATTAATGCTTGTTATTGACTGTCTTTTGTTATTGACTGTCTTCACACACCTAGCAGGTGTGAAGTAGTATCTCATGTTTGTTTTTTTTAGACACAGTTTTATTCACACCGTTCAATCCATCTAAAGTTATGATCAGTGGCTCTCAGTATAATCTCAGAGCTACGCTTATATTGGCACAATCAATTTGAGGACATTTTCTTAGTTCTGAAAAGAAAAAACCATATCCTTTAAACCCCCTTATTATTGGCACTTAGCATCGGTGTGGTATCTTTGTAACAATTGATGGAAGAGCATTAAGATATTACTGTTAATTATGGTCCACAATTTACATTAGGTATATTTTTCCTTATATCCCACCCTATTATTAACACCTTGTAGTTGGGACATACTATTTTGTTCTAATTCACGGAAGAAAACATTCTTGTATTTGTACTAATTAGCCACCTTCATCATCCGCGACAGTGTTCGCTATGTTATACAGTCCCTTGTGTTATCCTCTAACTTTCCTTCTAGTGATATACACAGCCCTAAGCCTTCCCTTTCAATCACCACCCCATGCACTATTCAGGGCTGTTATTTACTAACATGAAAATGTGTTACCATCACCCCTATCCATTTCCAAACATTCCAAGCTTATTAAAAAATTCTGCACAACTTAAGCATCAGTTCCCCATTCTCTATCCTCATTCTATCTCCTGGTAACTTGCATTCTAGATAATAACTCCATGTGTTTGCTCATTATATTTAGTTCATATTAGTGAGACCATACCATATTTGTCCATTTATGTCTGGCTTATTTCACCCAACATAATGTCTTCCAGTTTCATCCATGTTATTGCATGCGTAAGGACTTTATTCCTTCTTAACAACTGAATAATATTCCGTCCACTTCCATTTGAGAATTGTTTAAAAAAAGCTTGGGATAGGCGAGTGAAAGTGTGAGAGCAGTAGTTCTCAAACCTGAGTGTGCATCTGAATCACTTGGAGGGCTTGTTAAAAGACAGCTTGTTAGGCTCCACTCCTGGAGTTTTGGATTCAGTACCTTGGGGCCTAAGAATCTACATTTCTTACAAGTTCCCAGGTGATGCAGATACTGATGACACTTTGAGAACCACTGGTTTGGAGGTGTCTGAAGTATAGGACTGGACTGTGAATGAGGGGAGGGCAAGGCTGAAGACTGGACTGGAGCAACCAGCGTATCCAGGTGCTTGATGGAGCCATGGAGAAGAGTATAATCTGAGGAAGGACATAGACAAGTGTTGAGGACTGAAATGTAGGAATGCGGTGGGCAAGAAGAGGGATGGCTGAAAAGAGGGAGAGAAGCCTCTAAGAGGTGGAGACAGAATGGGCAGAGAGTTATGAAGAGACCTAGACAGTGAAGACCTATGTCAATGTTCAGGAGAGTGAGGACATGTCTAGAGTGTTGTCTTCAGAGGCGGGACCACGCTGTCACCAAGATGGTGGGTATTGTAGATGGGCAGACCTGGCGTTTCCAACACTCTACCAGGGAGGTCAGAATTCCTGGGTAGTGGGTTGGTTGTTGAGTGGGACCATAATGTCAGGTGTGGACTCAGATGAGGGAACCTTTAGTTCTTCAGGCCATAATCCTAGGAGTCATGACTGACTCCTGTCCCTTTTCCTGCCCATTGCTTCTAATCAACCTAAAACCAAACCAAGTCTTATAAAGCAGAATCAAAATAAAAAATCTTCGTTTTTTTCTAAAAATTTTTATTGTGGCAGCATATATAGAACATAAAATTTGCGATTTTAACCATTTTTAAGTCTGTAATTTGGTTATATTGATTACATTTACAATGTTATACTACTACTACCACCAGCCTCTCTTTTATTTTTAATTTTTTTCAGTTTTTTTTCCTTTTTTGTGAGAAATAACGTATATATAAAAAAGCAATAAAATTCAAAGCACATCACAACAGTTAGTCGTAGAACAGTTTTCAGAGTTTGGTATGGATGCAGTTCCACAATTTTATGTTTTTACTTCTAGCTGCTGTAAGATACTGGAGACTAAAAGAAATATCAATTTAATGATTCAGCAGTCATATGTATTTGTTAAGCCCTATCTTCTCTTCTCTGTGTAACTACCACCACCTTTGATCTTTCTCCCACTCTTTAGGGGTATTTGGGCTATGCCCATTCTAACATTTTCATGTTGGAAGGGGCTGTTGAGAATCAAGTTCTTTTTTGCATGTAGTGTCCACTGAGTTTTATTTTTTCTCCTTTCATACATTTACCTGCTCAGCTTATTAACTTTAAAGATTTGTGTTACCTTGTGTCTAGTCTCCTTAGCATAACTTGATATAAGCCGATTCTGAGAGTGGGTGCTGACATGTGGGAATGTTTTTGACAGACACCCCGTGAAGGTCAGAAGGTTTGCTACAGTAAAGAAATCCAAGATGCAATGGTCCGTGCTGTTGATCCTCTGAAACTGAGCTCCTTTCCATCCATTCTTTTGGTTTCCCAAGGTCAAGCCAAACATTCTTTCATTTTATTTTGCTTTATTTATTTTAAAGGAATCTTCATTGTGTCTGGCATGTAAAACATTTCTCACGTGTTTACGAAAGAGGCCAAAGCCTTCCCCAAGGTGTTCCCTGTTATCATTTGGGGCCACCTGTTGTTAGTGACTTGTGGTGTGGTCAGGAGTTGAACGCCTGCCCGCTTTAGACTCGCCATTATGTCACCCACTCAGCTAGCCACACACTTTTACATTTCTGCCTAACCCCTGTGGGCTCTAGATATGTGATGCCCCAGGCTAATGGACAGGACTGGACAGGAAGTATTTGTCAACCCTGCTTCGGTGGAGAGATGGTATGTCAGAGTCCCCAAGATCACCTCCAGGTTCAGTGATTTGCTAGAAAGATTCACAGGATTCAACATATAGTTGTAATCACGGCTATGATTTATTACAGCAAAAGCATACAAGCAAAATCAGCAAAGGGAGAAAAGCGCATGGGGTAAAGTCTGGGGGGAAGCAGGAACAAGCCTCCAAGAGTCCTCGTCCAGTGAAGTTACACGAGCCATGTTTAATTCTCCCAGCAGTGAGTTGTGACAACATGTGTGGAATGCTGCCCACCAGGGAAATGCGTTGAAGACTCAGTACCCAGGATTTTTATTTGGGGGTTTGTTAGGCAGTCTCCCTCTGCCTTGCACATACCAAAATTCCCAGCCCCCAGAAGGAAGGCACGTGTTTGGCATAAATAATTTGGTTTCTGTAGTTCAAGCACAACGAGCCCCTCTTATCTGTTACTGTGCTGGACCCTCCTGAAATCCAAGCTTCCAAATAGATGCCAGCCCAACGCCAACCTTGTAAGCAGGTCTTTGGAAGGGTGGTAGTGAAGTCTGTGGTGTTAGCTCTTTGCACAGATGAAGAGGAGGGTGGGTGATGAGGATGGTGGTAGAAGTCTCTAAGTTCCTTTGTGTAAGGGTGTGTCCATCCTGCCTTAGGGCTTGACGCTGAGGGAGCTTTGCTCCCCCTGTCCAGTGTGGGAGAGCACAGAAGTCATCTGGGGTCTCGCACTCAGATCATGGTTTCAAGGGCAGAGAGAGGCAGTAGTATTTGTTGACAAAGAATTCAGAGCCTTCTTCATTTACTTGTCTGTTCATTTATTCATTCATTCTTTTTTAAGCAATTTTTTTTTAAAAAGGAAACCACACACTTTATTGTGGTTAACCATATATAAATAAAATTTGCTGTTTTAGCCAAAATTAATGTGCAGTTCAGTGATACTAGTTCCTTTACAATATTGTATAACAGCACTATTTCCAAAAGTTAAAAAAAAATTTAACAGCTTTGTTGAGGTGTAATTGACATAAAAGAAGCTGCACATAAAGTATATATTTTTTTCTTAATTCATATTGATTTAATAAGCTTGATCTGAACATCTAGTATAGGCCAGGCACTATGCAAGGTGCCTGCAAGGACATGCAGAGAATAAAACAGTCACGCTGCCTTCCAGCAAACTGATGTATCTTCCTCCAGTAGAGTCTGTGATGCCCGCAGGAGGCTAGCAGTCCTTGAGGCATTCCTCAAAAGGCCAACTTGTCAGGATTCGCTTTTCTGAACACCTCAGGCTTGTGTGAGTCTATTGAAAAAGGACCTCAGTCCACGGAGGAACTGGTCCCCTGGGATATTTCTTCAGCTCTGTTCATCAATGTGTGTTTGACAAGAACAAACAAAAAACAGGAAACTGAAACAAAAAAACAAACTTTAGGTGACATGAATCATTATCATGGTCACAAAAGTGGAATCGTGCAGTATCTATCCTTTTGTGTCTGGCTTATTTTACTTAGCACTATGTTCTCAAGGCTCATTCACCTTGTCATGTGCTTCAGGACATCATTTTGTCTTATTGCTGTGTAATATTCCACTGTATGTATATACCACATTTTGTTAATCCAGTCATCTGTTGATGGGCACTTGGATTGTTTCCATCTTTTGGCGATTGTGCATACTGCTGCTATAAACATTGGTGTGCAAATCTCTGTTTGTGTCACTGCTTTCAGCTCTTCTGGGTATATACCAAGTAGTGCTATTGCTGGGTCATAGGGCAACTCGATATTTAGTTTTCTGAGGAAACGCCAGACTGTCTTCTCTAGTGGCTGCACCATTATACATTCCCATCAGCAGTGCATAAGTGTCCCAATTTCTCCACATCCTCTCCAACATTTGTAGTTTCCTGTTTGTTTAATAGCAGCCATTCTAATACACATGAGGTGATATCTCATTGTAGTCTTGTTCTGCATTTCCCTTATAGCTGATGAGAATGAGCATCTCTTCATATGCTTTTTTTTTTTTTAACATGGGCAGGCACCGGAAATCAAACCTGGCTCTCTGGCATGGCAGGTAAGAATTCTGCCACTGAGCCACCATCGCATCACCCCTTCATGTGCTTTTTATCCATCTCTATTTGCTCTTCAAAAAAATATCTGTTCATATCTTTAGCCCACTTTATAATTGGGTTGCTTGTTCTTTTGCTGCTGAGTTGTATGATTTCTTTATGTTTACAGGATATCAAACCCTTATCCAGTGTGTGATTTCCAAATATTGTCTCCCATTGACTTGGCTGCCTCTTCACCTTTTTGACCAAATTTTTTGAGGTACAAAAGCATTTGATTTTCAGGAGTTCCCATTTATCTATTTTTTCTTTTGTCACTTGTGCTTTGGGTGTAAAGTTTAGGAGCTACCTCTAATTACTAGGTCTTGAAGATGTTTCCCTACATTTTCTTCTAGGAGCTTTATGGTATTGGTTCTTATATTTAGGTGTTTGATCCAATTTGAGTTAATTTTTGTACAGGGTATGTGCCAGTTTGAAAGGACTTATGTACCCTAGAAAAGGCATGTTTTAATCCTAATCAGTCTTGTGAGAGCAATGGTTTCTTCTAATCCTTATTCAGTACTGTATGTTGGAAACTTGATTAGGTCATCTCCACGGAGATGTGATTCAATCAGTTGTGGGTATTAAACTGAATTAAATGCAGATGTGTCTCCACCCATTCTACGTGAGTCTTGATTAGTTTGCTGGAATCCTATAAAAGAGGAGACATTTGAAGAGAGTGCCTTTTGAGAATGAGGAGAGAGCTGCAGAACTACAACAGAAGGATGAGAGAACCACAGAGTCCATCAACCTGCAACCTTTGACGATGAAGAAAGAAAACACCTCCCCGGGAGTTTCATGAAACAAGAGGCCTGGAGAGAAAGCTAGCAGATGCCGCCATGTTTGCCATGTGCCCTTCCAGCTGAGAGAGAAATGCTGAACACCATTGGCCTTCTGTTTTTTTTCTTTTTTTTAATTTAAAATTTTTTTAAAAACATAACAACATACAGACACAAACATTCTTACCATATGATCATTCGGTTCTTGGTATATAATCAGTAACTCATAATATCATCACATAGTTGCATATTCATTATCATGATCATTTCTTAGAGCATTTGCATCAATTCAGAAAAAGAAATAAAAAGAAAAAAGAAAAACACTTATACATACCATACACCTTACCCCTCCCTCTCATTGACTCTTACTATTTCCATCTACCCAATATATTTTAGACTTTGTTTCCCCTAATTTTTTTCTACACCCCTTACCACTCCCTTTCATTGATCACTAGCATTTCAATCTAAATTTATTTTAACATTTGTTCCCCCTATTATTTATTTATTTTTAATCCATATGTTTTACTCATCTGTCCATACTGTAGATTAAAGAAGCATCAGACACAAGGTTTTCACAATTACACAGTCACATTGCGAAAGCTAAATCATCTTCAAGAAACATGGCTACTGGAACACAGCTGTACATTTTCAGGCACTTCTCTCCAGCCTCTCTATTATACCTTATCTTATAATGTGTAAGAATAATCTCCAGGATAACCTCTTGACTCTTTGAAATCTCTCAGCCATTGACACTTTATTTTGTCTCATTTCTCTCTTCCCCCTTTTGGCTGAGAAGGTTTTCTCAATTCCTTGATGCTGAATCCCAGCTCATTCTAGAATTTCTGTCCTACATTGCCAGGGAGGTTTACACCCCTGGGAGTCATGTCCCACGTAGAGAGGGGGAGGGCAGTGAGTTTGCTTGTCATGTTGGCTGAGAGAGTCCCCATCTGAGCAACAAAAGAGGTTCTCTGGTGGTGACTCTTAGGCCTAATTTTAAGTAGGCTTGACCTATCCTTTGCGGGAATAAGTTTCATATGAACAAACCCCAAGATTGAGGGCTTGGCCTATTGCTTTGGTTGTCCCCACTGCTTGTGAGACTATCAAGAATTCTCCACATGGGGAAGAATTTCCCCCTTTCTTGTCTTCCTCCAAGGGGACTTTGCAAATACTTTTTTATTCACTATTCAAATCACTCTGGGATTTATTGGGGTATCACTCTGAACAAACCTACAAAATCTCATGCCCTAATCAAGGTTCCATGTACTTGTATCATCGGCCTCCTTGAACCAAGGTATCTTTCCCTGGATACCTTAGATTGGACATTTTTATAGACTTGCTTTAAATTTGGACAATTTTACAGCCTTAGAACTGTAAACTAGCAACTTATTAAATTCCCCTTTTAAAAAGCTGTTCCATTTCTGGTATATTGCATTCTGGCAGCTAGCAAACTAGAACAGGGTATAAAGTAAGAGTCTCTTTCATTCATCTGGCTATTGATAGCTAGTTCTCCTATACCCATTTATTGAAAAGACTTTTTTGTCCCAGTTCAGTGGATTTGGGGACCTTGTCGAAGATCAGTTTACCATAGATTTGGTGTGGTCTATTTCTGCATTCTCAATTCGATTCCATTGGTCAGTACTTCTATCTTTGTCAGTACCATGCTGTTTTGACCACTGTGGCTTTATAATGTTTTAAAATCAGGGAGTGTTAATCTTCCCACTTTATTCTTCTTCCTCTTCTTTTTTTTTTTTTAATTTGCATATGGGCAGGAGGCACCAGGGATCGAACTCCAGACCTCCAGCACGGCAGGTCGGAGCTCTGCCTGCTGAGCCACGGCAGCCGCCCTTTATTCTTCTTCTTTAGGATGCTTTTAGCTCTCCGGAGTCTCTTTTCCTTCCAGATGGTTTTAAATTGTTTTTTTCTTGCTGCTTTCAGGATTTTCTGCTTCTCTTCAACATTTGACAGACTGATTAGTATGTGTCTTGGCATAGGCCTATTTGGATTTATTCTATTTGGAGTTTGTTGGACTTCTTTGGTTCACATATTTATGTCTTTTATAAAGGTTGGGAATTTTTTCCCCATTATATCTTCTACTAATCTCCCTATCCATTTATTCTTCTTTTCTCCTTCTGGGACACCGATGATTCTTATATTTGTGCACTCTGTTTTGTCCATCATTTCCCTGAGCTCCAGTTCAAATTTTTGCATCTTTTTCATCATTTGCTGTTTTGTGTGTTTGAAATTTAGTTGTTCTGTCCTCTAGTTTGCTTGTTCTTTCTTCTGCCTCTTCAAATCTGCTGTTATGTGTCTGTAATATAATTTTGATTTGGTCTACAGTATCTTTAATCTTTGTGATATCTGCTATTTTTCTATTTATTCTTTCAAATTCCTCTTTATGCTCCTCTAGTGTCTTCTTGATCTCCTTTATATCATTAGCCATCCCATTGATTTTATTTAGTAGTTAAATGAAGATCTTTGATTAGTTGTTCCGAAGTCTGTGTCTCCTCTGGTGTTTTAATTTGGTCATTGGACTGGGTCGTATCTGTCTGCATCTTCATATGGCTAGTGATCTTCTGTTGTCTTTGCAGCATGTAAATATCTTGATAGGGTGACTTTGGATATTGATTTCCTTCAGTAGTCTAAAGCTTCGTATTTGCAGGACTGGTGTGGAGCAGGATGCGGGGCCTGGGGAGAGACACAATAGTGCCGTGATGGGTGACGGTCAGGTATATGCACGGGACGGGGACTCTACACCGGTGCTTCCTTGTCCCCCACTCTCTGTGCATTTCCAGGCCTCTGTCTGGAAATGGGTGCACTAGGCTGTTTATAGTAGCTGGCCAGTCTCTGGTTCTCTGTGTCCCTATTCTGCTGTGTCAACCAGGGCCTCCCGTTTCTTCATCTTCAAGAGCTGCTGTTTCAATAGTTTAAGCAAACTGACTTTCAAAAAAGGCGACTTGAGAGTTATTCCTCCTCCCGTGCTGCTGCTGCTCCTGCTCCTTGCCTCGTCGTGCCTCTCGGCGCCTGCTGTGGCACGCTGGACCTCAGTGCAGGCACCCTCCTGATGCTTTCATTCTTCAGCATGTTCTGAACTCTGGCAGGCGCTGTGCCAGATGCAGGGATATGTGAGAAGCATGGTGAAGTCTCTGCCCTTAGGAGACCCTGCGGTCTAGCAGGAGACTGACAAGCAAAAGGACAATTACAATTCATCGTGTTAGAGATATACCGAGTACCCTAGGGTACCTAACCCAGTTTGGTGGATGTCGGAAGGTGTGAGGTTTGTAATCAGTGTGGTAGGAAACACACCTAAATCTGCACCCTGATAGCTGTACAACTTTGGGCCTGTTACTCCATCCTTTTGTGCCTGAATTTCTCCATCTGAAAACAGATTAGTTTACATCCACCTCTTAAGGTAGTTGTAAGAATTAAATAAGGTGATACATGTGAAGCACATATCTCAGGGGCTGGCACGAATGGAAATGTTCACTGAATCATGGCTTAGTGATGACGTCTATCTAAGGGGAAGGGACTGGCATCTAGTTTCTCCTCCCTTGGTGCATTGCCCAGTGTGAGCCCAGCATCCCTGCCTCCTTCCAGCCTTGGGCTCTGGGTGCACAGCAGGTCTGCATTCCTGCCATCACACCCCACTCACTGTTCCCAGAAGAATCCTTAGGTTTGTTTGTTTTTTTCATTTTTCTGGTTCTTGGGTATACTTTGTCCAGGGATGCCCAGCTAATTTTGTCAGCGTATGGAATGTTGGATCATTTAATCAAGACCCAGCTCAAGTATCAAATCTGTGAGGACTTTCTCAGCGAAGCCCTGCAGGTAGGATTGTCCACTCTCTCTTTTGTCCTCTCCTTGTCCCTTGGTCACTGACACCTCTGTTTCAGCATGCTGGGCTGCAGTTGCTTATTGTAGATTGGGTGAATTAAAAAAAAAACATTCCCTCTAACCCTGCTGCCATCCTTACTAACCTGTAATTTTTAAAAAATCATTTATTTATTTATTTATTTATTATTTTTTTATTTATGATACATAACCACATACAAACACAAACATTGTTATCATATAATCATTCCGTTCTTCTTATATAATCAATAACTCACACTATCATCACATAGACTAACCTGTAATTTACTTTATTATCTATGAATTTGCATATACTAGTGATTTCATATAAGTGAAAGCATACAATATATGAGGCTGGATGATTTCTTTTTTTTTTTTTTACTTGTTCAAATGTACTCAAATTCATTGCTTTTTTGTATATATATTATATTTGACAATTAAAATAAAAAGTTTAAAAAATGCTGTTTTTTTCAACTTTTATGGTAAGTGCTTTTTGCACCTTGTTTAAGAAGTTCCTTCTTAGCCCAAGATATTTGTCTTCTAAAAGCCTTTACAGTTTTTTGTTTTACATTTAAGTCTTTATCACATATGGAACTGATATTTTTGTGGATGATGTAAGGCAGGGGATGTATTTTCATTTGTTTCCTTGTAAATATCCAGTTATTCCAGTACTGCATATATCTTTATTGTGGTAAAATGTATATAATATAAAATTTGCCATTTTAAGTGTACAATTCAGTGGCATTAATTACATTCACAATTTTGGGTAACTATCACCACTTTCTATTTCCAAATTTTTTTTTTCATCACTCCAAATAGAAAGTACACCAATTAAATAATAATTCCCCATCCTCCCTCCCCTCTACCTCTGGTAACCTCTAATCTACTTTCTGTCTTTTTAAAATTGCTTATTCTAGATATTTCATGTAAGTGTAACCATACAATAATTGTCTTTTTTTGTCCTGCTTATTTCACTCAGCATGAAGTCTAAGAAAGTTCATCAATGTTGGCATGTATCAGAACGTCATTCCTTTTTCTGGCTGAATAGTATTCCACTGTATGGGCATACCACATTTTGTTTATCCATTCATCTGCTGTTGGACACGGGTTGTTTGCACCCTTTGGCTATTTGTGAATAATGTTGCTGTGAACATTGGTACACAAGTATCTGCTTGAGTCCTTGTTCTCAGTTATTTTGGGTATATACCTAAGAGTAGAATTGCCAGGTCATATGGTAATTCTATGTTCAACTTTTTGAGGAACCAAAAAACTGTTTTCCATAGTGGCTGCACCATTTTACATTCCCACCAACAATATACAAGGGAGCAGTTTCTCCGCAAGCTCTCCAACACTGATTTTCCTTTTTAAAAATTATTATTCTAGCCATCCCTGTGAAGTGATATCTCATTGTGGTTTTGATTTGTATTTTCCTAATAATGTTGAATATCTTTTCATGTGTTCATTGGCCATTTGTATATCTTCTTTGGAGAAATGTCTACTCAAGTCTTTTGCCTATTTTTTAAATTGGACCAGGTTATACGAGTTCTTTCTGTTGTTGAGTTGTAGGAGTTCTTTCTATGTTCTGGATAGTAAACTGTTAACAGATATATGATTTACAAATATTTTCTTCCATTCTGTGGGTTATTTTTTCACTCTCTTGATAGTATCCTTTGATGTACAAGTTTTTTATTTTAATGAAATTTAATTTCCCTACTTTTTCCTTTTGTTGCTCATGTATTTGGTATGGCATTTAAGAAACTGTTGCCAAATCCACGGTCATGAAGATTTGCCCCTATGCTTTCATCTTATAGTTTACAGGGCAGAATTAACCTTGTCTGAGAGACAAAGTGTCTGGACAGGTGAAAGGGGTTAATTTCCTGGAGGCTGTGCCTTCCCCAGGAGAGGGGTGGGGCCCAGCTTAGGTTGGATCCCTCACTCAAGGAATTCAGGCTGCTGGAGTTGCTTGGTGGTTGTCAAGGGGATGAATGAGTGAATGAATTAGTGTCATTTGGACTGGAAAATCAAACCTGAAATGGACATAAATTAGCAAAGTAGAGTCTCTGCCTTCAGAGCAGAGCTTATAGTCTAGAGGAGGAAACACAGACATTAAGTAGGTAAACAGCAATATATAATTAGAAAATGAGAAGTAACACTAAGAAAACAGAGATGTTGTCCAGCAGCAGGTGCAAAGTGAACTGGAACAGGGAGAAATTGGGAGGTCCGAATGTCCTGGCTATTTAGGGATATAATCTGGAGTGTAGGTGGTGGTAGAGGCGGGAAGACTGGTCAGGCAGGGAGCAGCGCAGGAGCCCTCCATATGCTAGATGCATGGATCAAAGGTTACTAGCACCTCAGCTACCAAAGAAGCCAGGGGACCCAGGATCTAAGCAGATGCTTGGGAGGTCGATGCAAGGCAAACTGGGGTCAAGGGACCGAGGGTTTGATTGAGGAAGTGGAACCCAATGAACCGAAAAACCTGCCTGAGCTGGATCCAGGACAGGGGTCAATAATTATGTGCTGAATAAATAATGATCATTATGTAAGCTGGAACTTACATAGCAGTTAGGATAGGCCAGGTCTGTCCTAAATATTTTGCATATATTCATTATATTTAATCCTTATATAACCTTATCTGGTAGGTGCTATTATTAGCCCTAGTTTATAGATGAGAAAACTGAGGCTTTGGAGCAGTTAAATGACTTGCCCAAGGCCACACAGCTAATAAGTGTGAAACTGGGATTAAAATCCAGGCAGTCTGGCTCTAGAATACAAAGTTCTAACTATTATACCCTGCAGTCTCATAATTAGGAAGTAAACCCTAATGTTATTGGGTGTCTATTGTGTGCTAGTTCCTGGGTGAGGAGAACTGCTAGAGATACAAAAATGAAGAGGATATCATTTATAACTTCTAGTATGTCACATAATGGTCAGAAAACAGACCTGTAAATATAAGTATTTAAAGTCAATTACAGTATTTTGAAGGAACTTTCACCCTTTTCTCATAACTGTGGTGCATAGAACCATTGGCAGATTTGTTATTTTTGCTATTTCAAATAGTAGATAACAAGTATCCTAAAATTTATAATACTATCAAGATGCAGTTTGAGAAAAAAATAAAATCACTTATGTAAAAAGTTTTATTAAACTAAAAATAAATATAGATTATTCTAAAATATTTTGAAGAAAAATTAAATACAAAATAATGTAAGGAACCTAGTATGTTTGGGGGTTTTGACTCTTAGGGTCATATGGAAGCACCATGGATCTTGGAGGTAACTCACTTCCATTTTCCGAATGGGGCAGTCTAGAGAAAAACCTAGCCCATGAAGAGAGGACAGGGAGGACAATGACCCCTTGGTGGGAAGCTTGCTTGAGGTAGGGCTGGGAGGGGTGGTTCCTAGACAAGGAGAAGGAAGGGTATGTCCTCTTACAGTGAACTCCCATTTGAATCCACTGGGAGCATCAGGTTTGGGACAGAGGTGGAAGGAGAGAACAGGAAAGCCTGGCACCAAGTGAAGAGTCTGAGGGTAGGGGCATGAGACCCTCTGGTCTCATTGGAAGCAGCACCTTGTACTCAGGGATCAGGAAGTAAATGGTCCAACAGATCCAACAGATACATGAGGATCCACTTCTAGAGGCTCTAGTTTAATTTCTGTTTTGGTTATTCTTTGTCTCAGATCTGCATCCTCCCATCTTAAGATGAGGTTTTGTCCCAAACGCTGCATGCTCAATCAAAATGAGCTTTTAGTTCAAGGCACAGAATCGGGCTCTGAGAAGAAGAAAGATTTTTTCCAGCTTTTTTTTTTTAGTCTTTGGGTCTCCAGCTCTTCATCCCCCTGGCTCAGCTTGCCATTTGCTTCAGACTTTTCCTCTTCTTGACAGGTATATCTGGAGAAGCTCCATTTCTTTCTCATGACAAAGTTCAGTCATTTGATTTCCTCTCTCCTGAAGATTTTGAACTGCACTTTTAATCGAGCCTTGTTCAATCTGGACATCTTGAAGATATCCTGTTGAGTTGGCTTTTCTGTTCTCTTTTTCAGCATCGTTGGTGTGGAATTGAATTTTCTCTCCATTGTGGGTGTTGAGATGTGCAGTTGACTTTGAAACATCCCTGTTTCTCTCAGATCCTCTTGCCTAGTCATCAACATGATTCCAACTTATCACCATTTGTTTTAGTTTGTTAATTCTGATAAAATGCAATATATCAGGAATGGGTTGGCTTTTATAAAGGGGATTTATTAAGTTATAAGTTTATAGTTTTAAAGCTATAAAAATATCCAAGCTAAGGCATACAGAGAAAGATACCTTGAGCCAAGAAAGGCTGATAGTGTCCAGCACATCTTTGTCAGCTGGGAAGGCACATGGTTGGCGTCTGCTGGTCCTTTGGCTTCTGGTGTCAAATAGCTTCCCTGGGGGCATTTTGTTTCCACATCTCCAAATGTGTCTGTCTGTGTTGGCTCTGCTTTTTCCAAAATGATTCCCTCTTAAAGGACTCCAGTTAAGAGGATTACGTCCTACCTTGAATGGGCAGAGATAAATCTCCATGGAAACCACCTGTTCTAGTTTGCTAGCTGCTGAAATGCAGTATACCAGAAATGGAATGGCTTTTATAAGGGTGAATTTATTAAGTTGCTCGTCTACAGTTCTAAGACTGTGAAAATGTCCCAGTTAAAGCAAGTCTATCAAAAGGTCCGAATTAAGCCACCAACAAGTGGTTACTTGAATTTCAAGAAAGGCTGATGAAGTTCAGTGTTTCTCTCTCAACTGGAAAGACACATGGTGAACATGGTGAAGTCTGCTAGCTTTCCCTCCAGGCTTTTTGTTTCATGAAGCTCCCCCAGGGGCGTTTTCCTTCTTCATCTCCAAAAGTCTCTGGCTGCGTGGGCTCTTGTGGTTCTCATGGCTCCTTCACAACACTCTAGCTTTTTCCAAAATGCTTCCTCTTTTAAAGGATTCCACTAAACTAATCAAGATCCATTTGGAATGGGTGGAGTCAAATCTCCCTCTGATCAAAGTTAATACCCACAGTTGGGTGAGTCACATCTCCATGGAGATAACCTGATCAAGCTTCCAACCTATAGCACTGAATAGGGATTAAAATAAATGAAGGCTCCAAAAGATTGGATCAGGCTTAAAACATGGTTTTTCTAGGGTATATAATTTTCAAAAGCAGCACATTCCACCCTCTGGACGCTAAAAAAGACCTGTTTTTCCCATATGCGAAATACATTCATTCCACCGCAATATCAGAAATCTTTAGACCATTTCAATAACAATGCAAATAGAATACAAGTTTAAAACCAATACAAAGTCTCATTAAAGTCTGTTACAGGCATGGTCTGTTCTAAGGCAAAATCTTCTCTGGCTCTGGACCTGTAAAACTCATAACAAGTTATTTGCTGCCAGCATACAAAGAAGGGATAGTTATAGAATACATATTCCCATTTCCATAGAGGATAAACTGGAAGGAACACAGGAATTACTGGACCCAAGTAGTTTCAAAAGCCTGCAGGGCAAACTGTTAGATTTCAAAGTCTGAGAGTCCTTTATCTTCTGGGCTTTAGAAAGCGGCAGTCCCACCCTTTCCAAGGGCCTATACAGTGGCCCCGCCTCTCTCCAAATGCAACCTTGGGGGACATTGAGGAGACCATTTTTTTTCTTGGCTCCACCCTCTGCAAACATCTAGGCCGCATCCGGGCTCTCTGCCATCTCCAGAGCACACGCTCAACCCCTCCATGTGGCGGCAGCCAGGCTCTCCCCAATCCCCAAGGAATGTGCTCCACTTCCTCCAAGGCCTGAGGCCGCACAGCTCTTCCGCTTTGAGGAGGTGGAAGGCCCATCCTCTGCCTTTGGGGCAAACTCACCCTCTCCAAGTACTTGTGTGTGTCTGTTCTCCTGGCCTGAGGCTTCTTGACTTTAGACTTTATCTTCCATAGTCCTGCCTCTGAAGTTATTTTACCTTCACACTGTCCCTTTTCTGAGAGACTGGCAGCAGCTCAATTTATGCAGGTCCACAGCACTCTTGTTGGCTTTCTATGCAGTAAGCCCAGACTGTGTGGCAATCCAATGCATACGAGGGAGTGGGGGTTCCTTACCAGCTGCCAGATTCTGATGTGAGGGACGCTTCTGCCCATTTCCTAAAGTTGCCACACAGAGGTGATTGAAATCCCCATAACCCAGCGAATGATCAAGCCCTACTAGACTCTAGCCAACTCCTGCCAATGTTCTAAATTCTGTCTAATGACCTCATCACTAACAATCTCCCAGGAGAGAGACCTGCCAGAATACTACAACAACTCTTAAGTTTGTAGTAGAAGCATAACATAAACACAATTTCCTTTTTTTTTTTTTAAAGCAAGTTTGGGTCTTTATTTTGAGTCTCAAGCTCTCATACTATATCAGCTTTTACTGTATGCATTACTATTCCTCTGAAAGCTAGTACAGAACTTTTTTTTTTTCACAATCACACAGTCACATTGCAAAAGCTTTGTCATTGATACAATCATCTTCAAGAAACATGGCTACTGGAACACAGCTCTACATTTTCAGGTAATTCCCTCCAGCCTCTCCATTATACCTTAACTAAACAGGTGATACCTGTTTAATGCGTAAGAGTAACCTCTAGGATAAACCTCTCGACTCTGTTTGGAATCTCTCAGCCATTGACACTTTATTTTGTCTCATTTCTCTCTTCCCCCTTTTGGTCGAGAAGGTTTTCTCAATCCCTTGATGCTGAGTCTCAGCTCATTCTAGGGTTTTTCTCAATTCCTTGATGCTGAGTCTCAGCTCATCTAGGATTTCTGTCCCACGTTGCTAGGAAGGTCCACACCCCTGGGAGTCATGTCCCACGTAGACAGGGGGAGGGTGGTGAGTTTGCTTGTTGTGTTGGCTGGAAAGAGAACCTCTACTTTTAGTTAGAGCTTTTCCAGCTCTCTGTAAAACAGACTACACCTTGTAGAACAGCCTGTTTGGGTCACTAGATCATTTTCATTTTTATGCTTCTGATGCTCAGTAACAGTTAATACACCCAGTGAAGACGAATTTCCACAGTTTTCCTGCGGAAGAAGTAGAACAGACATAATCAGCTCAAAGGGAATGCCAGTGTGATTTGTGAATTTTTATGTTCAACTTTCATCATCCGGAAACTGAACTTGAATATCCTGACTTAAAAGGCTTTTTAAATTATGCATATTTTAAAAAGAGAAGTGATTTTTAAAATCAGATACTTGTGTACAGAATTTCAAGGACTAAAGAAATTATTCAGATAAATGCACACTTCTAAAGGATTTCTAGGATTATAAAGAAAATACCATATAATTCATAGCCGAATGGATGGGATGTTTTGGCTAGGTTTATTTCATTCTGTGTCGTCCTCGTTTACTGTTAAGTGTGCGTTTGCATAAAAATGACAATTGTATAAAATAAATAAATAAATTAGAAAGCTGAACAAATTCATGTGGAAGAAAAGCAACTTCTTTCTAGTATTTGTTAAGGCAGAATTATTTTCCTAATGAAAGACCCAATTTTAATTTTGTATGAGATCATCAGATAAGAATTACTTTGTAAGAGTTATACATCATACATTTTAATAGAAAATGAAACGTTAAAGCATTCCATTTATAAAATCACAGTCATTTTCTCTGTAATAAAACACCTTGTAATGAATAACAAGTTTAACTTGATTTTTTTCTTTTAGTTCAAGCTTCATCTCTTATTTGAGAAGGCTGTGTAATAATTTTTATCACATCATTAGAAATACAGTTTGTTAGAACAAAGACTGTTGTGTGAGAGTAATTACATCTTCCTGTATGATTTAACTGAAGTAGGACTGTATTGGAGCCTTTTCTGGAGGTGGCAGCTGTAGCCAACCAAATTCGGACTATAAATAATGCCTGTGACTAACTGGCACTAATTGTTTGCAGAACAACCAGTGGGAGTGATATTCATGAATACTATGGAAATGAAGTATTGCAAGACCAAATGGTTTATCCCTTGTTTTCTACTACCAGGCAAAGCCAAGTGGGAACTCTTAAGCTTCTGTTGTTGGAAGGAAATTAGCATTCATCTCTTCAGTCTTATAAATGGGGAAATTGAATCTTAGAGAGTAGTGAAAGGGTTAAGTCACTGAGCTTTAACCTTTTTTGATCACTCACACCTATCAGATTTTTAAGCACACCCCACAATATATATATATTCATATATTTTTAAAAAGTGATATACCTTAGGGCAGGCAATGGTGGTGCAGTGGCAGAATTCTCGCCTTCTCGCCTACCATGCTGGTGAACCTGGGTTCAGTTCCCGGAGACCTGGGTTCAGTTCCCGGAGACCTGGGTTCAATTCCCGGTGCCTGCCCATGCCAAAAAAAAACAAAACAAAACAAACAAAAAAAAAAACCATAAACACCCAAACTAAATATTTAAAGGTTGAGAGAGAAAAATAATGGAAACAGATGGTCTAATATTTTTTTCTATACTTCACAGAAGTTAGTATGTGCAGCCCACTTTGAAAACCACTGATTTAAGTCATTCAAGTAAAAAGATATAGAAATTTATAGAGTATTATTACATTGGGGCTGGAATGATGTTTCTTTGCTGGAATGAGAGGAAAAGAATGTCTTTGGAGAGGAATTAGAGGAGGAACATGAGGTGATCACATTAGTTGGTTCCAGTAAAAGAGGAACCTCAAGAGGAGTATGGAATGGCACCCAGTACTTCAGCTGCAGAAGTTAACCTAATGAAGTACAGGAAAAAGGATGAAGTTCATTTTCCTCAAATGAATGAGCAACTCAAAGCTTGCTCAAAACGTAGTTATAATGTACCAGTGCTTCCCTTGCCGACCATTTTGCTTCCATTTAATAAGGTACATCAGGATACTTTGTGGAAGTGGGGCCAACAATTTAAGTACTGATGGCAAGAGAATAGAGGTGGATCTGAGGCCCATGCAACATGCTAACCCTGAGCTAAAACAGGATATTCCTGACACACCACAGGAGGCCAAGGTGCAGCCATGTTTGAAGAGATGCAAGATGGTGACCAAGACAGTAAAGGATCAGAAAAATTGTATTAGAAGGAAGAGAGAAGTGACTAAATCCAACTGAAGTGATAATTACAGCTGGGAGGCAATATTGGCATCATGGACAAGAATTGCTGCAAGAGCAGCTTAGCCTAAAACTGAATTCATGTCCCATTCCTAACTGCTGTTGAAACTTTTTTTGCTGCAAGCCTCTGGCGCCAGATGGTGTGTGGTCCATGGCAGAGTTCTCCCTGCAGACATAAAGGCTGGGTTCACGAACTGCAGTGCCTTGCAGGGCAGGACTGGGTACCTGACAATTCCCAGCAGATGATCTCTTTCTTCCTGTTTCCAGCTTGCACTTTCCCATCCCCAAATGTAGACGATAATGTGTTGTGCCCTGAATGTCTGAAGAGGAATAAGAAGTTAATGAAAAGATTAATTATAATGGGGAAGGAGAAGCAGCTCGATTTGAACATGCCACCAACACTCTTTTTGGATAGGCAATGTTTTAATAAACAATAAATGACTGAGAGTCCATAGCTAAATTGACTTGGATCCCAGTTGTACCAGTTTAAAACTGTTGTGTGCCCTGGAAAAGCCATGTTCTTTAATCCTGATTCAAATATTCCTTGATGGAGGGATTCTTTTGATTGTTTCCATGGAGCTGTGATCCACCCATTCAAGGTGAGTTGCTTACTGGAGTCCTTTTAAGAGGGAACCACTGTGGAAAAAGCTTCAGAGCCAATAGAGCCCACACAGTCAGGGACCTTTGGAAATGGAGAAGGAAAACACCCCTGAGGGAACCTCATGAAACAAGTAGCTGGTAGAGAAAGCTCGAAGAAGTTGCCATGTGCCTTCCCAGCTGACAGAGGTGTCCAGAAGTCAAAACCCAGCAGGTACCAGCCACATACCTTCCCATCTGACAGAGGTGGTCTGGATGGAATCAACCTTTCTTGAGTGAAGGTAACCTCTTGTTGGTGCCTTAATGTGGACATTTTCATGGCCTTAGCTGAACTTGCAACTTAATAAATTTCCTTTTTAAAAGCTGTACCATTTCTGGTATTGCATTTTGAATTGCATTCTGGCAGCTTTAGCACACTAAAACACCAATGACTGCTGAGCTGTGTCCTGACCATCCTCAGTGCTGCTGGCTTTCTTGAGTATAAATGGGAATTTCTAGATTCTGGACTTGGAGTTTGCCAAAAAGCTTCCGCTTGCTGCTTTTCATGAATTGGATTTTAGGTTTTCCCATCTATTCCAATTTAAGTGTTCTTCTATGTATTGGTTCTAGATAAATTGGTTTTAGAGAGGAGTTCCATTACAGAAGAAGTATCAGTAAATATTTTAACATTGAATATGTAGTTATATAGAAAATGTTTTTTTTTTTTTGCTCCTTTAAAATTTTTTATGTGTGTTTAACATTCACAATATTCAAAAGTACTTAGGGATATAGAGTAAAATATTTCTCATTGTAATATTGACACAATTAACCTTGTTCAATCATATTGTGTGTGTACATTTGTACAATGAAATTTCTACAAGTGAGTTTGCTGTAGAATAAAATTCCTATAATTGGAATTGCTTATATATATACATCAGTGTATATTTTCTCTATCTATCTATCTATTTGCTGTTGAGGAAAGAGAATCTGTAGAAATTAGGTTCAGGATATTGGGGAATGGTCGTTGGGGAAGAATTTGGAACACTTATTTGATGTAGTTATCTAGGTTAAATAGAATTATTTCATAACTTCTCCCTCTTCTATTTTATTTCCCCTTGGACTACAGACCAATCTCTCTAATGAATGAGTTTGTTTAGACCAGGAGCAGCAGAGCTCCTAGATGTTACCATAGGGTATCAAACAGAAAAAAAAATTAAGTTTGAAGAAGTTGGAAAGGGAGGTCTGGGTCAGAACTCCTTTGGAGTGATAGAAACTCAGCTAAATGTAAATTTGAAAAAAGTCCATTTATTAGCTATGTAACTGGGAATTGGTGGGTCAGTGGTGGCCTTAGGTGTAGCTGGATCCACAGGCTCAGATGACCTCATCACATTTCTCTTGGTGCTGTTTTTCGCAACTACTAGTGATGAGCTGTCTCCATGTGATGGGGAGGATTAGAGCCAACAGCTCTAATTTCCTATCAGCCCTGGTTAGCCCTGGTTGGCATCTCCTGATGTCATGCTCTCATCCCAGGGAAGACTGGTTGACCCAGTCTGGGTCGTGTGTACCATGACCCATGAGGTGGGCACCATAATGTAGAGCCCACTGTTACCACATGGAAAGGGGTCAAGGAAGCACTTCTTTTTTTTTTAGTGTAACAACAATTTTTTTAATTAATTTTTAAATTTTTTAAAAAAATATAACAACAAATGCAAACATTCTTAACTTTTGATCATTCCGTTCTGTGTGTATAATCAGTAGTTCACAATATCATCACATAGTTGCATATTCATCATGATCATTTCTCAGAACATTTGCATCAATTCAGAAAGAGAAAAAGACAACAGAAAAAAATTCATGCATGCCATACCCCTTACCCCTCCCCCCATCAATCACTAGCATTTCAATCTAAATTTATTTTAACATTTGTTCCCATTATTTATTTTTATTCCATATGTTTTACTCATCTGCTAATAAGGTAGATAAAAGGAGCATCAGACACAAGGTTTTCACAATCACACAGTCACATTGTGAAAGCTATATCATTATACAGTCATCTTCAAGAAATATGGCTACTGGAACACAGCTCTACATTTTCAGGCAGTTCCCTCCAGCCTCTCCACTACATCTTGACTAACAAGATGGTATCTACTTAATGCGTAAGAATAACCTCCAGGATAACCTCTCGACTCTGTTTGGAATCTCTCAGCCATTGACACTTTATTTTGTCTCATTTCACTCTTCCCCCTTTTGGTCTAGAAGGTTTTCTCAATCCCTTGATGCTGAGTCTCAGCTCATTCTAGGATTTCTATCCCATGTTGCCAGGAAGGTCCATACTCCTGGGAGTCATGTCCCATGTGGACAGGGGGAGGGCAGTGAGTTTGCTTGCCGTGTTGACTGGAGAGAGAGGCCAAATCTGAGCAACAAAAGAGGTTCTCTTGGGGGTGACTCTTAGGCCTAATTTTAAATAGGCTTGACCTATCTCAAGGAAGCACTAGGCAAGGGGAATATCTTACAAAAATGAGGGAAAGGGGTATTCTATACATTTACAAACAATATATTTCATACTTAGCAGGACTCCCATATGTTGGGTTCTAGAGATATTTAAAAGGTTATATATATTTTTAAATCATTTCACAATTAATTAATTAATCTTTGCTTTGCCATTGAACCAAGCAAGGAGTTTATGGCATTTAGAAATTCATTGCTTTAAAATCACAACTGGAACTCCTTCCTCGTTTATCAAAGTGCGACCTTTTTTTTTAGAGACGTATTTGTTGAAGGAGTAAATCTGCTTCTAATTTTGTTCATCCAGAGGCACGCAGGCTTTTTGGACCAATTATTACCAGACCTTGAGATAAATCACCTTGTGTGCCATTAGTACTTGAAGGATTAGCGGCTGCGAAGATTTATGTGCGGATTAATTGGGGAGTGTATGTTAAATCGCTTCATCCTGCAAATCATTTTTGTAAGTGCTTCATTCAAAATTCTTTAGCCTTATGTAACACTAGGTTTGCAGGGGGATCTGAAAGAGCTATTTATTTATAGTTTGGCCTCATCTCCCCCCATGGTTGTGTTTAACAGCTCTAGCTAGGGATACACAGGGCATCTAAAGAAACAACAGCTTTCTGTAGAGCAAAGATGACTTCAGTTGCTTCAGCTGAACAGTGACAGAAATTTATAAGACCTTGTAAAGGGATTGACAAGATGAGGTACAAGAAATATATGGCTGTCCTGGAAGCGGCAATTGGCGTCACCCCACTTAACAAACGAGAACTTCTACCTGAGAGCAGAAGGCATGTGAACCTTTGGCAGCACCCAGGGTAAGCAGAAGAGGCTGGAAGCTTGTTGCTGTAAAGATGAATACTTTTTGGGTGTTTGGGGGTCCATGTGGAGAAAAGGGCTGTCTGTCTTGTAGGGGTAATAGATGTTGAGTTCTTCATTTATGAGAACTCGTTTCTTCTTGGAAGATGTGGTGCTCCCAGATCAATTAAAAAATAGTTAGTAGGGTGCATGGGTGGTTCAGTGGTAGAATACTTGCCTGCCATGTGGGAGACCTGGGTTCAATTCCTGGACCGTGCACCCCCCCCAAAAAAAATAGTAATGAAATTCATGAATAAGACATTTCTTTGGGAAATTTTAGGGGTACTTTAGACTAGAATCCTGCGGCATCTCCATCACCATAATCACTATTATTATCACTATTTTCTTGAAAGTTAAGGGAAGTATGTGTTGGTGCGCATTCATGTGCGGTGGTGGTAGTTGTGAGGACACGCGTATAGCGGCTTTATAAGTATACATGTGGGGTAATGTTGTTTAGTGGGAGCCATGGAAAATATGCTGTAATGTTGAATCATGACTCTTGATATAGCTCTTAGAGGTAAGGCATACTGTAGCTTTGGACCTTTGTCTCAGCATGACAGAAATTTAGAGCTAGGAGGGCCTTTTGTCAGGGATGGCAGACAGGCTGCGTATGGCATGCTGAAGTCAACTGATGGATGGGCTACTTGGAATATGGTGTTAGGGAGGACCCTGAGGTCAAGTCTGGGCTTAGCAGGAAAGGAATATTGCAATCGATTAGGGATGTTTGTTCTGGACATACAATTGAGGAGTTGTACCATGTGGACTATTTGCTGTTGCTGAATTCTAGTTGTCTTCACATTTTACAGGTAGGAACTCGGCCTCATTTGAGTCATGAGGATCCAGGGCTTGGTCCTCAGACAGAAACTATTTGTTCTTAAAGGATCATTTATTAAGGGGTCCACTGCAGGCAAACTCGCATGAACCAGATGTGTAAAGTGGATTGCCAGATTATTAATTTATTTTGGGATGTGTAAAGTGGATTGCCAGATTATTAACTTATTTTATCTGATGATTGGAGTGTGTAAGTATCCTATGTAGGAATTTCTTTGCCTCTCCTCCTGTCCCCACTGGACTGGAGGGGCCAAACAAGTCAATTCATTAGAAAGTGGTACTTTATAAGGGAAGTTGGATGTTTGGTTTCTGGGTTGTTTTTTTTTTGTTTTTGGAGAGAACTTTCCCTTAAACTTAATGACATAGCACTACACCATAGGACAAGATTTTCGTTGTCTCTGTAATACTTTGAGTTCTTTGAATGATTGCCTCTCTCTAATCCCCAGTTTTTATTTGATGGCCACTTGTTGCCTGATACAGCCTTCCTCCAGACATATTAATATCCCTCACTAAGTTCCAGTAAAACTCTCCTTTTTGGCATCCTAGGAGGTGCTATGTCCTACCAAGATGTGTTGATTTAACTAATCAGTTCTAGATCTTTCGGAGGTGTCTTGATGTCTTATTTCCCAAACTTTAATGTTAAAATGTGATTCTGATTCTGTAGGTTGTGGTGGGGTCTGAGAGTTAGCATTTCTAACAGTCTCCCAGGTGATGCAGTTGGCCTTGTCCGGGTGATGCTTGATGGTCTAGAAGATGCAGATGGTGCAGTCCATGACCTACATTCTGCCCAGGAAGCACCTAGAGAACTGGTTTCCATCCCAGTCTACTTACCTTGCCTTTCTCTGGGCTTCATGATGATTTCCTTGGCAGTTGTTAGCGACTTCATTAGAAAGGAGGTGGGTTGTTGGCTGTGCTTCTATGTAAGGAAATCTGCTCAGGAGCATTCTGGCCAGAGATTTCTATAGGCTGGTTCACTAAATATTTTTCTTCCAAGAATGCTGTCTCTTTCATTCTTTTTACAAGTATTCCAGTGACTACAGCATGCATATTCTAACACTGGATAGTTTATAAGAGCAGCTGCTTCTGAGTTTTAGAAGCCAGGCCATAATTCATTATGCAGAATCTCAGGGAGCTCATTCACTTTTACCCATCTCTTTGGTATTTTTTTCTTGCTGTCTGTAAACAGGACAGGGCTTGGGTCTCTACTCAGCAAATGGTACTGTCACATGATGGGCCACACCAACCAGCTACACAGTGTCTCAAGTGACTGAATGCTAGGAGTTCATTGAAAACTAGATGGAGTGACCTCCTATGTAGATTTACCTCACTGCCAGCAAATGTTTGCCCATGAAGGGGAAAAAAGAATTGACACGCAAGCACATATTGAAGCCCACCTATGGTATAAAATTTTGTAAAACTGTTCAGCTCTGACTCATGTTACTTGACAAAAATTTTATATATCTGTCAGTATTACTGAAAACCAAGAATCTATTTTAGTTCTCTCTGCCAAGTTCTTTTTCTTAATCTATTATGTCATTTAGAGGTGGTTTCCGTCAATAATATTATATTTTAGAAAAATAACTGATTGTTATTGGTGTTCCTGTAGCTGTCAAAGCACTCAGGGATATTATAAAATAAATTTAAAACTGGATGACTTTAGTAATGCAGAAAAACTGACTTAATCTAAAAAGCAAGCTAATGCAAAAAAAGAAACAAGCTCTGTTCGGAGCAGATATCTGTAGAAATATTTCACATGAAGGCCAAGAGCCCAGGTGAGCCCATCTTGATTTGCTGGCCATTTATTTATCTTTGGAAGTAATAATAGAAACCCCGCATGGGCTGGGCACTAATCCTGCTGCTTGCTTTGTAGGATTTCCAGATGGCCTTGCTTTAGCCCATGCCTACATTTCCTGCTAGAAAAGGGAAATGTGTCCTCGCCTGTCCAAATAAAACCAGCACTATCTTTTATTACTATGTCATTGTGGAGGGAGTGTTTTGCATAGATGCCACAATATCACTTTGTCTGATATTGAAAACAGAAGAGTGTGCCAGGACTGGTGAGAAGCCACATTCTTGCTCCCACTGAAAGTTTTCCCTGACTGCCTGATGTAAAACCACAGGGCCCAGACACAGCCCAGAAATGAGCTTGCCTCCTTGTGGTGCTTGAAAGGCATGTGTAGGATTAATTAAAACATGCAAAAGGGGTATTTCTTATGGGGGTGGTAAAAAGAAAAAGAATTTGCCGTATTTTCTGATTGGGTACAACCCGCAACTATAAATATAAAAATAATCTATTTTAAAACTGTGAAAAATGAATTCCTTTTTAGGCTATCAAAATGTTTCTCTAGTTTTTACCTTAAAGTGGTTAAAATGTAAATGTATTTTTACTGTATTTTATTACAATAAAAATGTTTTTTCTAGCTATTTTCTCATCTGCTGAATATATATATTTTTTTAACCCGTAAGGTGACTTCATTTTCTTTTTTTTTTTTTTATATGGGCAGGCACCAGGAATCGAACCTGGGTCCTCTGGCATGGCAGGCAAGCGTTCTTGCCACTGAGCCACCATGGCCCGCCCAGGTGACTTGTTATATGAGCTTGTCTTTCAAGATGACTGTTAGGCAGATTGACCATGTCAAACTTTTACATGGTTACTCATTTTCTCCATTTTTTGAAGATTAAAAACATTAGGGGTGGCAGTGCCACTCCTAAGACCCAAGAGAAATGAAAACATGTCCATGCAAACACTTGTGCATGAATGGTCATAGCATTTTTCATATTAGTCCCAAAGTGGAAACAACCCAAATATCCACTAACCATGGATAAATAAAATGTGATGCCTCCATACAGTGTAGTATCATTCAGCCATAATATTCAACCTTGGATGAACCTTGAAAATATTATCCTTAGTGAAAGATGCCAAACACAGAAGGCCAAATATTGTATGATTCAGTGCATATGAAATGTCCATAATAGGTAAATCTATAGAGACAGAAGGAAGATTCGTGGTTGTTTAGGGTGGGAGTGGGGATGTTGGGGGGTTGATGACTAAGTTCTAGAGGATTTCTTTTTGGGGTAATGAAAATATGCTAAAATTGATTTTGGTGATGGATGCGCAACTTTGAATATACTAGAAACACCACAGAATTTTTGGTGTGCAAAATTCTGTGGTGCATTTCCCAAGATTTCACTGTGTTGGAGATGACCTTACTGGATTTTTAACAACACTGTCTTTTTAGGGTGCGAAGTGCCACATTATTATCATCTCCTTGTGAGTGGGACTGGCATCCCAGCTGTTCCTCCAGGCACAAATACTGCTCAGAAGACAGACCTGTGTTGGCAGGCACTCTGCTTTACCAGGTACTTGCTTATTTGTCTCTCATCTGCCTAGCTACTGGTTCTCCTTCACCAAAACTTTGTTATAAATTACTTCACATCCTAAAGGTAATCAATCAGTGCTGTCAATTTAAATGTTACTGATATAGAAATTGTTCACTATCAAGTAAAATTTAATTGGAATGTCCTATTTACCAGAGAACAGAAGCATCCTACCTGCACTTATGATTTGAATTAATAGGCATAACATGGCCATAGTTGGGTGAATGCTAATTAAGGACATTCCTGGGTAAAACAAACCCTCCCCTGGCTCAGAATGAATGTCAGTTGGTAGGATGAACATCAAGATATTTTGGTGCCTGAGGTTGGAGGTCATCCAGGTAGGTCGTGTTTCTTCAGTATCATTTAGGTGGTTGAATTATATAACAGTGGTAAGCACTTTGATGAAAATATAAAAGGCATCAATCCACACTGGTTTATAGAGATTAGTTAGGGACCAGCTTTCAGTGAAAAGGCTAAAAGTGAGTATTATCTATTTACTGATTCATTTTAAGTACAAAATAAATGAGATTTACAAGGGATTAAATATTTTGACAGATGTTGTGCTGTATTTTTCTTAGTTACACTTTAACCCCTGATTGTTGGCCAATCTATGATTGGCTGGAATGGGGGTGGAATTTTTATAATTCCTGTCTGTTTAAGCTCTCAGTTCCTGTTTGGTGGATTCCAGCCAAGTGTGAGAGTGCAAGTGGAATGGAGTGTGAATAGCGCACCCCAGTACAGCAGATAGCAGTTCAAATTCCAGTGCTGCTACCTTCTAATTATGTGATCTTGGGCTTGTCTTAATGTTTCTGAGCCTCAGATTCATCTGTACAAAGGGAATGTTACCTCTGAAGCCAAATGAATTTATGTACAGAAAGTACCTGAGACATACCGAAGCCTTTCTCTGAATCTAGTCTAAATGGGGACACTTGAGTGGGGAAGTCCTCAGCTTCCACAGTTTCCACTGGGGAAGTCCTCAGTTTCCACAGGGCGTGGGTTTTGTTAATTGAGATATTCTTTACTGTGGTGCTTAGAAAGGATCCATATGTGGGAAGACAAATGCTTGCCCGCACTTCAGAAGTAGTTTTTCGGGAACTAGATTTCTAGGTAGGATTGGTTGATTTAGTTGAATGGGAACAGCCACATGGAAGGTGGCAAAGGGGGTGGGAGTTTCATTGTCTATTGGAGGAAAAGCTCTTTCTGACCTAGGAAAGCCCCTCGTGTGGATATCTCCCTTCTCCTGATTCCCCATACTGCTGACCACATGCCCTTCCAACTTTGGTTCTCCAATTCAGCGCCTTGCTCCAGAGCTCTTGCATGTGTAAACAGTTAAGCTTGGCTTTCTGGAATGAATTAGCCTCAGGGGAGTTTGCGTGGTAAAGGTTTTTCCAGGGCATCCTGCATCGCCCTGGATTCAGGTCCAGCACACAGGTTTGAGAGCCTTTTATGTGCCACTTTTTATCCTCATATCAACTCTCAGAGGAAGGCATTACCAGATCCCTTTTACAAATAAGGAAACCGAGATTCAGAGATTTTTAATGATTTCCCCAAAGTTGTACAGTGTGTTTCACCGCTGCTTTCGTGCTAACCCTACAGAGTTTGAAGACCTAACCTCCAAACTCAGAATAGTTAACCTGTTTTTCTCAAGGGCCAGTTTTGCGATTGGCTAGTAGCTGTCTGGAGTTAAGGATCACAGGTGCTGTCCTTGGGCAGGAAGACTGTGATGGGTTAGTAATGCCTGGCCTGAGTAGAGACGAGCGTCTGTGAGCCTGCCCTGGACCTCAGGCTTCTGATCATCAACCTTTCTGCTCTCCTTTACTGTCTTGGCATCTCTCCTGAAGAGCACTATTTATCTGGCGCTTGTTTTCTTGCTACTTTCAAGGGTTTTGAATACCCTTCTGATTTGGCAAAAATCATCTCTCTTCCTTCAGGAAGGATGTCAGGAGCCTTATTTTCTAGATGTGGATTTGCCTTGTGAAGCAATTTAGATACCTGTTATACTGACTTACTCCATCTTATGGGTTTAGAAAGGTGAGTCTAAGCTGAAAGCTTGAAGCTTTACTGCTGGGCACCTGGGAGCCCCTCTGCAGTCCCCTCTTCCCCAGGGGCTCCTCAATATATAGGAATATCCAGGGAGGTCACACCAGCAGCCTTACCACCTAATGTTGAATTAGATAGACCCGGGGCAGTGGTTCTCAAACATTAACCGGTCAGAAACACCTAGAGGGTTTGTTAAAACCCCAAAGCTGGGCACCACCCCTAGAGTTTCTACTTCAGTCAGTCTTGAGGACTGAGGATTTGCATTTCTAATAAGTTCCCAGACAGGCTGATCCTGCTGGTGGTGACACTTAGAGAACCACTAACCTGGAGAATTTAACACCTGGTTTTGAGCATGAGCTTGTTCACAGATGGTGTGTGTGTGGCCAGTTTCCCTACCTGTGGTGAAAGGATGCTTTCCTCAAACATCTCTGAGTACCTTCATACAGCACTTGAGGGAAATTTAGAGGAATATAAAAGCTCTTCTCTGAGAGTGAAATGAGACTAAGTGTCAATGGCTGAGAGATTCCAAACAGAGTCGAGAGGCTATCCTGGAGGTTATTCTTACGCATTAAGTAGATATCACCTTGTTGTTCAAGATGTAGCAGAGAGGCTGGAGGGAACTGCCTGAAAATGTAGAGCTGTGTTCCAGTAGCCATGTTTCTTGATGATGATTGAACAATGATATAGCTTTCACAATGAGATTCTGTGAATGTGAAAACCTTGTGTCTGATGCTCCTTTTAGCTACTATATCAATAGAAGAGTAGAACATATGGAATAAAAATAAATAATAGGGGGAACAAATGTTAAAATAAATTCAGTTTGAAATGCTAGTGGTAAATGAAAGCGAGGGGTAAGGGGTATGGTATGTATAATCTTTTTTTTCTCTATTATCGTTT
>PVIY010006926.1:0-17877 GCA_004026745.1 Myrmecophaga tridactyla
GGGGGGGGCGGGTGTGACAGTGCGTGTGCCCAGACGGGGAGACCCAGGAAAGGCTAGGACAGTGGTGGCCGAAGGCAGGATGTGAGCAAGCCTTGTTCGTGGACGGAGGCTTTTGCAAGCCCCAATATCCTGCCCAACAGAATCACATGCCGTCCCCACGCCTCCAGAGTTCTCACCCAAGGATTCTCAGAAGGACCCGAGTTCCCAGGGCCCCTGACCTTTCCTCCCCGGGCCCAACAGGCTTGTCCCCCATCCTCCCACTGGCAGGCATTCCTTCCAATCCTCCGGCCAGCTCTCCCCGGCGCGGGCCCCGCTGCAGCACAGAGATTGGGCCAGAGCCCAGGATCCATCCTTCCTTGAAGTTTCCTGGTAATGTCCCCTTGGCCCTCTCTCATTCCGTCCTGGGTTCCAGGCCAGGAGAGGTAGACACCCCAAGGCCTTCGAACCACACTCCATCACCTTTATTAAGCACTTACTAAATGCTGGGTTCACGATCATTGCATTAAATCCTCAAAACACCCACTCGACAGAGGACCCAGAGGCTCAGGGAGGCCCCCTGCCCCAGGCCAGCGCCCCGCCCCACACAGCTGGCATGGACCCCACACGAACCTGGGATGCTCCCTTGCCTTCTCGCTCACCCGGGGGAGACCCCGGCAGGAGGGGCCGGGGAGGTGCTTCAGAATTTGTTGGGAGTGGGGAAGAGGGGCAGCTGGTCTCCCTCTGGCCTGGGGTTCCCTGTGACCCCCAGTCCTGGAGCAGGGTGGACATCCCCACAGATTTAAGATCCACGCCCCCCTGTCCAGTCTTCACCAGCTGACATCTCACATCCTGCCACAGCAGTGGGCTCAGGGCTTCTGTGGGAGGCTTCTGAGGGCAGAGAAAAGACCTGCCACAGATGAAGCTGTCCAGGAGAGAACCCTGCAGTCGGGGCTCAGCTTTGTGCCACACTGGCTGGCACGGGGTACAAACATTTGTACCAAAATGTCATAAATTCTCAAAACATCAGTGCACTCCATCGAAAAGAGACATGGGATAATAATTCTGGGGCACCCAGCATTTTGTGTTTTCTGCTCCATGCACAGTTAACCTCTTTGAGAGTAGATAAGTGGAAAGCAGTCGAGTGACCACTGAACCCCTCCAGGGAGATGCAGCCCTCTGTGGCCTTGCTCCAGGAGAAACGCCGCCCAGGAGCCCACAAAGGCTTTTGTCCTTTGGGAAGTTGGGAAGGCCCCAGGGAAGGCAAGGTGCTGCTGTCACCACACACTCCTCATCTGCACGTCCAAGGGACAGATGGAGATGTCACAACTAGCTGTCCCCAGTCACCCTCCCAGGAGGCTACACAACCATGGGGGCTGGTGCTGGGCCAGAGCCCCAGGGTCTGCCTGAGACAGGGGACAGCATGAGGGACTGACAACCAACAGCTCTAACAGCTACGGACATGGGGCTCATTCACTCACTCATTCATTCTACCTTTACTCATGGAATAGCAATCATAGGCAATGTGCTGTTCTAGGCCACAGGGACAGAGCTGAGAACACTCAGTCCCTGCTCTCAGGGGTCTTACAGTTGGGTGTGACGAAGACCATGATGGATAGAGGGGGCTGCAGGGCCCCAGACTCAGGGTGGCTTGACCAGCTCTGTGGGACCAGGGAAGGCCTTTTGGGGAGTGGACATGTAAGCTGAGGCCCGAGTAGGAGTTCGGTGGAAGAGAGCTTTGGGCAGAGGGAACAGCATGGATGAAGACCCAAAGACCAGAGAGAACCTGAAAACTAGAGAACTAGAAAAACACTTGAGCAGCGCTGGAGCCTGCCCTGTGAGGGGCAAGGGCGGTGAGCGACGTGGGAGAAGGAAGCAGGGGCCTTGCTCTGCTCTGGTTTTCTTCATGGCACCCATCACCATGTGCCATGTTTTGTGTTTACCGGCTTGTCTCAATCTTTCCTCTTCCGTGAGCATAGAAGCTCCACGAGGGCAGGTGTCCTGTGCTGTCACCAGTGCCATGTCTGGTTCACCGCTGTATCGGCAGAGTGTAGACAAACACTGCCTGGCACACAAGACCAGCTCCGTGTCTGTGTGCTCGATGGATGAAATGAACGGTGGAGGCGCTGGACGGTATCAAGGAGCCGGGCTTTATCTGGAGAATCCCCTGAGCCCACACGTACTTGGCTAGGCATCAGCGAGGCGCAGGACCTGCTCCGGGCACGTGGCGCTCCTCCCTGCGCGGTCCCCGGGCCAGCGGGACCCTGCATGGCCCGAGCGAGGAGGCGTGGGGTCCCTCTCCCTGCCGCCTGCGCAGGCGCGGGGTCTATCCTGGTAACGCTCAACAGAGGGATCGGTCCTGTTTGCATTCCTAAAGACTGACAGACGGCATCGATTTTGGAAGTAGGTGCGCCCGCTTTTTACCTTTGGAATTTACGCCATAAATTTGGAGCGTCCAGAACCAAAACTAAAACCCACCAGCTCTTATTTTGGGAGAGGGGGAGAAGGGTGCGAGATGTGCACAGGGCAAGTGCCCACCCACAGGAATCCTGCTGTCTGGCGCCCCAGTGTCCACCCAGCCGTCTTTTTTTAAGAAACCAGGTCAGAGGAAAAAGCCAAGTCCTCAAACACACTAATTCTGAGAAAACAGAAAATGAAATCTTTCGAATGGAATAATAAAACCATCTCATGCAGTTTAATTTCTAGTGGGGGAGAGAGACATGAAGCAATTAACTTCACAACTAGTTATTTCATGTAGGGCTGAGGATGGGGAGGTAGTATGCCACGGGGGGGGCGGGTCTGAGTGGTCTGAGGGTGGTGATGGATTGATCAGTCCTGTGTTGGGGGATGGTAGGGTTTGGTGGTGGATCTGAGTGGTCCCGGGGGTCTGGGAAGGTTTCCTGGAAGGAGACACACAAGCCAAGATGTGGAAGGTACTGGCTGGGGGTGAAAAGTGGGGGACAAGAGCATCCCAGGCAACCCCAAATTACAGAAGAGTGAAAGCCCAGGAAGATGAGGGATGGTTTGCCAGTGCCTGGGAAGGCAGTGGTGACATCCACGGAGCAGGGGACAGGTGGGGTGAGGCAGAGAAGGAAGATGTGAAGCTCTGCTAAGATCAGAGCTTAGATCACTTGGGGGCCCCCAATGCATGAAGCAGGCCTAAGATGGGGCTCCTCCCTGGAAGGTTCTCAGACAGACCAGCAGCAGAGACCAGGTTAAGGTTATCCTCCCACCCACCCCACCCCCACCCCCCAGGATTGTTCCAGGTGGCACCAAGGAGGCCACCATTAAGTCAGAGCAAGAGGTGGCAGGGGACAGAGGGCAGTAAATGGAGACCACAACTTCTTAGGTAAAGGCCTTTCATATTTCATCTTTTCTAAGATGCAATTTATTTCATACTTAAACGTCTCCGAAACCAGGATTATCTTACAGTCAATGGAGGGTCACAGTTTCACAGCAGCAATTTTGTGTACATAAAGCAATGGTGAGTCTGTGGATGATGTCGTAGGTTTGCTGGTGTTTAGAGACTTTTGTTGTTGCTTACTGCACATGGAGCTGACTAGAAGTTAAGAGGCTGGAAGCCTTCTAAACTTTCAAAAGAAGCATTTTTCCAGAGAAACTAAATGCCCCAGGGGAGAGAAAAATGTTTCTTTCTTAAACTTTTGCTATTTTGGATCTCTGTTACATACAGCTGAACCAGTAAGATCTTAGCTATATAAATTTTGTAATTTTTGTCCATCAGAACAGTTGCCAGATGCTCTCGCCAAATGATTTCGTAAAAAACCACTAACTGCCACAGGTCCTTTGGCTTAAAATTACTAGTAGAAGAGCTGGCCTTTCCAGACTCTGGAATCAAGGGGCAAACCCATGACCTGCTGCTCCCCATGTGTGTGTAGACTGCAAACCTTGAAAGCCAGGTGACCCGGCCCCCATTCCTGTCACCACGCCTGTGTGGCCACTGAAGGCAGGTGAAGGTGGAACTCCAAGCAAAGTGAGGGAAGGCTTCAGGCAAGATGCTGGTCTCCCTATTATTTTATTAAAGGCCTCCCCTGGGTGCTTTGTGTCTCTGCCTTTCACGGGTCACACTGGTGCTGGCTGAACTCAAAAGTAGGGCTTTATGGTGGGAAAGGCACGTCTCTACAATCAGGCTGGATTGTATGATGTGTGAATAAAGCTGCTGAGAGGAAAAAACAAAAAAAAGTAGGGCTTGGGTAGGCAATAACACTCAGCGAACATTCCAGGAGCTCCCTCCCCCGCCCCACCATGTCTCCAGCCCCTGCTGTCAGGCAGAGCCAATAAGCCATGAGCAGACGTGACCTCGTGCCCCCTCCAGGCTGATGTGCCAGTACCTCCTGGGCACATGGTGGGGCCTCACAGGCCTGGGTTCCTGAGAGGTGACGTCAAGCAAAGTTCCCAAGACCCCGGACAGACACATCATATGAGCGAATCAGCAACAAAAAAGCCTTCACGCTACCCCACTGAGATGTGGGGGGTTAATCTGTTACGCAGCCTAAACTCACCTAGATTAGACCCTCCTAATACACCAAGTCTGAACTGTGGGAAGAGAAAGTCTTTTGCAACCCTCTAGGCAGGAGCCAGAGGAGACGGCAGCCTCAGACCCACCCATCTAAGTTGAGGACCCTTAGAGGAAGCTCCAACCTTCCCTTGATCCATTTTGTCCTATAAAAAAACAGGAATTTCAGATTGCTCAACCCAATACAAACCGGGGATGGGAAGAGGCCAGAGTGCTGCTTACCACCCAGGACAGGAGGTCTGGGCTCTCTTCCAACCTTGCCCCCAGCTCAATGACCAGTCCTCAGTTTCCCCATCTGTCCCTGCTGAGGCTATGGATTGCCCACAGCTTCTAGGCCCAGGCCAGAGAGGGGCATGCAGGAGCCATTCAGCCCAGCGACTTCAAAAAAGCCCCTCTACCAAGGGACCCAGCTCCAAGGACCAAGAAGGGTTAGAGCTCACTCACCTCCCTGTATCCCAAACTTCACCCTCATCCACAGGGATGCCTGGGGTCCCCGAGCCCCTCCCTGGGATGGGATGGCTTTTTAACCCTAACCTTGACCCTGGCCTGTCTCAAGATTTCAAGGGCCCGGTGGCCCCCACCCCCATGCTGGTGGGGAGCATCTACCCAGAGGCAAGAGCGATCGGAAGAGCACCACCTCCCCAGGTCGGGGAGGGCAGCCTTCAGAGGCCAGTTTCTTCTGGGCACACGGGAAGGGCCACACTCACAGGGATCTGGAGCCGCAGAGACCTCGGAGCTTTATTCACACTCGTCACCGGAACTCCCCCCGCCACGCTCCCCCCGGAGCCCCCCTCTCCAGGAGGGCAGGGCCTAGGCCCACCTCCTGCTGCCACTGGGGAGGGGCTCCCCCTGCTCAGAGGGGAGCGGACAGAGCAGCCACAGGGGCACTATTGTCCCCCAAGTGGTCATTCCTCAGGGCTTCGGCCAGATGGGGCTGGGCGGCGGGGCCCGTGGCGGCAGGGCCTGGATGGGGAATGGGGAGGCGACTGTCAGACCCCAGGTCACCCCCCATTCCAGTCTCAGCCCCCCGTCCCTCCTGGATCTCAGAACCAGGGTGACCTTCCTGGGGGGGCTGGGGACGGCAGGCAGGGAGCACTGAGAGCCTCGAGGAACGGCTGGACAATGCATCCTGGCTTGGACTCCCCACCCCAATCCTGCCCATGAGGGGACTCGATGGAGCCCGGGCCTGTCCCTCCCCGTGACACCGCGGGCTGCGACATGGCCCACCCCATACCAGGCGGGAAGGGCTGGTGGCTGCAAGCTTGCGGTGCTGGGCCTCGGAGGGGACAGAGGACCAGAGGTCCAGACTCTTAGGGGCTGAGGCTTTTTCCGACTTGGGAGGGATGACGTCCCAGCCCAGCAGGCAGTGCTGTGGGGAACAAGGGGTTAACAACACCGGGGCAGATCAGCGGCTGTCTTGGCTCTCCAGGGAGGGGCTGTGCCTTCCCCCCTAGACTGGAGCATCCCCTAGGATGGGGCTGTGTCCCCCAGCAGGTTGGGGGGTCCCCCTAGCAGACATGCCTCCTCCCTCTGACTCGTAGCTCTCCCAAGGAAGAGCTGCCTCCCCTCTCAGCCTGAGTCCCCCCAGGCCAGAAGTCTGGCCTCCACCCAGTGGATCACCCCAGCAGGCCACCCCTTTCCTGACCCAGCCACCCCAGGGGCCCCGAGACCTGAGGTGGGAAGGGGGACATTCACTGAGCAGCATCCCACCTTGAGGTGGGCTTTGCCGCAGGGCCTAACAGGCGTTCTTCCCTCGACAGCCCCACCCCAACACCCCGTTACACCCATTTTACAGATGAATAAACCGACCTTCCTCTGTACCCCACTACCCGCCCTGGGCCTCCCAACTTGCGGGTCCGCTGCCCCCCTCCGGGGACCAGCACTGGCAGGGGAGGGAGGAGGCCCAGCCTGAACTCTGCAGACCTGAAGCCCGCCCTGCCCGGTTCTCGGGACCCAGCGGGGGCCCCGGGTCAGCCCCCCAAGCCCGGCGCCCTGCGCTGCTCACCCGGGGCAGGGCCAGCGTGTCTGAGGCATCGAAGCTCTTCCGCCGGTGGAAGCGGTAGCGGTGCGGGGGATCCAGGACTGACAGTGGGATGGTCACCCTGGCGGGGGGCCGTGGGGCTGTCAACGCAGGCCGCAGCCCCGGGTCCCGTCTTTCCCCTCAAGAGGCAGGACACTGGGGTGGGGGCAGCAGACTCGCCGTGGCTCAGGTTTCGCCCCACCTGTGGCTGCTCCTCCCCACCTCCCCCAGCCCTGCCCAGCGCCCCACCTGCTCTGGCCACTCACCTGACCTGCGCCGGCCCCGCCAGGGCCTTGGGGTCCCTCTGGCCCCGTGGCGTCCTGCAGAGGCGGCAGGGGGTGCCGGGGTCCGCGGGCACGAGAAACAGGCGCCGGCTGACGCGGTAACAGTGCACACCTGTGCGGCCCGCGAGACGCAGCGCCCTGAGCCGGGACCCAGAGCCCAGGGCCCCGCGGTCCCCACCACACCCCACGGCCACACTTACAGGGTACATGCACACACACACACACACACACACACACACACACACACACACACAGGTGTCCATGTAAAGACACCAGCACACAGATACACACGTGTGCACACACATGCTCAAACCCCAGGCACATACAGCACTGTCACATGAACAAACATCACGTACAACCATGAAGCGTGTTCTTATATTGTTACATTCACAGACACACCTGCACACTCGTCACGGGCACACACACGTGCATTCACACCTTTCCACGTGCCTGCATGCACACACGTGCCCACTGTTGGCACAGAGGTGCTCCTGTGACTGAGCCGACAGCTATACACACAGGTGACATGTGCGGGGGGGAGGGGGAAGGGAACCAGGGGCAGGACTGGCAGGGAGAAATGAGGGCTCATGTCGGTGACAGATGGTTGGGTAAATTAAGTCCTGGCCCCTGTCACCCAACCCCTCCCCTCTCAGGGCCTGGGGTGCAGCCCCAGAGGGGTGGGAAGGAACCCCTCCATGGCCCTCAGGGCCCAGCCAGCTGCTGGGGAGAAGCAGGAGTGGGGCACACAGAGCAGGCCGTGATCCCCACCAGGGCAGGCCTAGCTGGCACCCCCACTCCAGGCCTGGCTCCCCACCCTGGCCAAACCCCAGGACTCCCTCCTTGAGTCCCCAACTCCCTGGCAGCCTCGTAGGCTCCCAGATGCTCAAGTAGGGGTGCTTTGGGGAAAGGGGGGTGTGGAGAGCTGGGGGCGAGCTACACTCACATTCGTGATCTTCCTCCAGGCCCCCATTCTCCTGCAGATCAGCGAGCTGTGGTCTGGGTGGGGAATGCAACAGGATAAGCAGGCCAGGGTGACAGAATCCCCAAGCCGCCCTTGCCCACCCCCGGCCCAGGCCTGCTCACTCAGGGTCTCTGGAGATACACTCCTCTCTGTTGGCTTCCCGAAACTCCTGCAGCTTTGAGAAGAAGGCCTCGGACTTGTTGCTGAGGTGAGAGCTACTGTCCAGGGACCCTGGAGTGGGCACAGCACCAGGTCCCTGAGGGGCAGCAGGGGCTGAGAGGGCTGGGGCTTGGCCACTGCTCCAGGTGGAGGCCCCCACCAGGCCTCGTGGAGAGACCTCCGATCACTGTGACAGCCCCTATCTGCCCACCCCAACTCATATTCCATCGTCCATTCAGACAATACTTCTAGAGCCCCTTCTACATGCCAGACATTGTTTTATGTGCTGGGGAAACAGCAGTGAGCTAACAGACTAAGTCCCTGCTCTCAGAAGCTTATATTCTAACATGGAGGAGAGAGATAAACTAGCCAGCAAAGAAATCTGTGTGACAACAGCAAATGATGAGACCTGCTGGCAAGTGGAAGAGGGCAGGACACAAAAAGCGGGGTCGTGGGACAGGGGAGGTCAGGGATGGCCTCTGGGAAGGTGATACCTGATGAAGGAAGGGAGGGGCCATGTGGACACCCCTGGAAAGACACAGCAGATGGCCAGAAGAGTGAGTGCAAAGGCCCCGGGGCAGGCAGTGCTCGGTATGTTGGAGGAACAGCAAGAAGGCAGAAGTGGCTGGAGGACAGCTAGGGGTGAAGAGAGGAAACGAGGTTGGGGAACCCCTGGAGGGTTTTGAGCCAAGGAACCACATGATTTGACAGAAATTATTTCACAGGATTCCTCCAGGAACAGGGACATCAGTTAGGAGGCCACTGACGGCATGTGGTGAAACAAACTAGTCAGATTCTAAGAAATATTCTAACGCAGGACTGAGATTTAGTAATGGGCTGGATGAGGCATGCGTGAAAGGCAAGGAACCAAGGTCAATCCCAAGGCCATGGCTGGACCTATCTGGAACATGGACTGGCCACTTACAGAGTCAACAGAGACTACGGGAGGAGCAGGTACCTGGAAATCAGGACTGTGACTTTGGACATGAGATTAATAGGAGACACTTAATGGGTAATTAGAGGAGACAGCCAGACTCACAAGCCTGGAGTTCCAAAGGGAGGCGCTGCCAGGGGAAGGAATGGGGACGTGCAGTCAGCCGCCTCGGCCCTGGCAGGAGCTCCGAGGGAGGACAGGCAGAGATGAGTCAGGCTGACCTTGGGCCCCCTGGTGGGAGGTCAGGCCAAGGAATGAGATGGAGCAGAAGAGACTGGAAGCAGCACCCAGCAGGGTGGGGGAGAACCAGGGACCTGTCTGGCCTGGAAGTCAAGGAAGGAGTGTCAGGGAGGAGGAGAGGCCCCTGGGCCCCATGCGGCTCAAGGGCCAAGGCAGGTGCCGGCTGCAAACCGAGCGTGGGAAGGTCAAGGGCAGTGTGGGCCAGGTCGTGCCAGGGGTGAGGCCGGCTTTAAGAAAAATGGGGGAGAGAAACTGGGGACAGCAGGTCTAGGCAGCCCCTTTTGAGCAATTCCGTTAGGAAGAAGAGCAGAAGAAATAGGCAGTAAATAGAAGCAAAGGGAAAGAGAGGAATTTCCCATCAGGGTGGGAAACAACAGGTTGCAGCTGTTGTGACTTTGGTTAGATGTGACTTTGGTTAAGTTTGGGGCCTCTGAGCCTCAGGCCTCCCGTCTGTTAATGGGGATGACAGTCTACCCAGCAGGTTACTGCAGAGAGCAAATGAGTTAAGGGGAGTGAAGGAAAAGCAACCACCTAGAACAATGCCCTGCCAGGAAGAAGCACCGGATAAAATCAGTTCCAATCAATATTCCAGCATGTTCCTTTGCCCATGAGATGCACTAGGGGAGGGGGGAGGAAGGCTGATGCAGGAGAGAGAGAATTACAGGAAGCAAATCCTTCAGGGGCCAGGAGGGGACGAGATCAGGACACAAGTGCAGGGACAGGCCTCAGAGGAGAGCGGCCAGTTCATTTCGGGAAAGGTAGGTGGGTGGAACGGGGGATGCAGGGCAGGCAGGGGGCAGGGGCCACCGTTTGGCCAGAAACAGGAAGCAAGGCTGTGAGGAGGCCCTCGAGGGCAGGGCCTGCAGAGCACCTGGGTCACCTCCTCTTAGGCAATGACTCAACCGCTCTGTGCCTCAGTTTCCCCTATTGTAGAATAAGGAGCCACATGGCACCAAACCCTTAGGGCCATTCGCTCGTTCATTCGACAAGTGTTTATCGAGGGGCCTAGTGCGTGCCAGGCTCAGGGACCGTGGCAACAGAAAGACAACCAGGCCACCGTGCTAAGGAACTTGTCCTATCAGAGTTGGACACGAAGCAAGCAAGTAAGACAAGTCCTGAGGATGACAGGGTAAAAATCAAACTAGATGATATAATATGGTAGGAGTGGCCCTACATCCAGTTCAGGGAAGGCCTGTCATCCGAGCTGAGCTCTGAATGACGGACAGGCACCAAATGGGACCCTGGGGAGGTGCCTCCCAGGTGAGGGCACAGCAAAGCGCAGAATCCCTGAGGGGACCACGAGCTCAGCAGCTTCAAGGACCAGCCAGGAGTCCATAGGCAAGTAGCGCAAGGCCACCCACGGGGCAGGTGGGGGCCAGATGATGTACTTACGTCTAGATGAGGATTTTGGATTTTAGGCTAAGTAAGTGCTGGGGAAAGGCCGTGGGGGGGGTGGGGTGTTGAAAGGACATGATGTGATGCACGTGCTAAATTGTGCTGCAGCTGCTGTATTTAAACTGGACAGTAACCGGGGCAAAAGAGGCCAGAGGGAGAGCAGCCAGGAGAATCCTGAGGTTGCTCAGAGGGTGGCAAGATGTGAAGAGATGATACATGGACAAAGCTTTGCACATGCTGGCCTATAACAGGTGCCCACAACGAGGCAGCTCTGACTCATTCACCCAACTAACGCTCAGTAATACCACCTTTGTGTGTGCCACCGTGCCAGGGGCTGCGAACAGACCCGATTCAGAAGCAGCAGCGTGTAGGGACTCAGGCAGGGTCACAGCAAGCCAGGGCCCCCGTCCCCCACTCCCAGGAGGGCCCAGGGCAGCCCATACCTGCAGTCCAGTCAGAGCCCAGGCACCAGCTGCTCTCAGTCTCTGGAGACTCCTTATGGAAGGTCACTCTGGGCTGAGGAGGGAGGCAGAGGGAGGTAAGGGCTAGGCCAGCAGGTCATCCCAGAGGAGGCCCCGCCTTGGGGGAAGGAGAGGGGCTATGTCTTCATTTACACCCTGACATGGGCCCTGGGGCTCAGGAGCTGGAAGATAAAGTTTGGCCCCCCACCCCCCGCTAACATGTGTGACCTTGAACGAGACGGGGCTCTGAGCCTCAGTCTTCCCATCTGTAAAACAGAGCTCATGATCTTCCTTCCAAAGTGCTGTCCCAGAAACTAATGGCCACAACTTATCAAGCACCTAAGCTGAGCAAGACACAACTCATGGCATCTCCTGGAAGCCTCTCACCCTACAAGGAAGGCTGCCCACGAGCATATTTGTCAGATAGGGAAACTGAGGCTCAAGGAAGTGCCCATCAATGGATGTCTTGTCACATCAATTACCTTGGACAGCTTGCTTTGTCGAGGCCCACGAAGGGACCTCTGGGCTGGGGCCTTGCAGGGCCCCTGTCTGTCTGGCCCTGTTGAAAGCTCTGGGCCATTCAAGTCTGAAGTAACAGGGGCCGAGTAGGGCCTCTGTGGGACCAGGCACTCCTGGGGTTGGCACTTGGGGGGTGCAAGAGAGACCATTCTGGAGCTGGCCCTGCCAGGCCAGTCCACCTCACAGGGATCCTCTCGGTGGGCAGCCGCTGGGACCCGCACGTGGCACTTGCACGGTGGGCAGGAGGGGCCTGGGGCTGTGGAGGAAGTGTCTTGGGATGCCAGGGTCTCTGAGCTGGGGCAGCCGCTGCAGTCTAGGCTAGACTGGAGGAAAGGGGCCGGGTCACCTACCCAGATGGCCTCGCTGGGCACAAAGGCCAAGGTCCTTACCCGTGCTTCAGCCCCAGCAGTGTCCAGGCCAGCCACCCCTCCCCCTCCCCTCTCTGGACAAGGAGACCTGGATTCTGGTCTGCAGGTAAAGCAGCCCCTTCCTCTGGAGATGCCCCCAGCGCCTCCCACCTCCAAGGCTGCCTCGGCCACAGCTCGCCGCACAGCATCCTGCCCGACCCACAGCTGCCTCAGAAGCTCCAGGTTGAGCTGCCGCAGCTGCACCACGTCCTCGGCCTCCAGCATCTTCCACATATCATCCAGCTTCCCACGGGGAACCCTCAGAGCTGGTTCTAGACCCAGTTCCTCTGTCTGAAGTTAAGAGAGCATGGCACAGCGCATCAAAGAACTTCATCAAGAAAGTAAAAAGACAGCCTACACAATGGGAGACAATATTTGGGAACGACATATCAGATAAAGGTCTAGTATCCAGAATTTATAAAGAGATTGTTCAACTCAACAACAAAAAGACAGACAACCCAATTGCAAAATGGGAAAAAGACTTGAACAGACACTTCTCAGAAGAGGAAATACAAATGTCCAAAAGGCACATGAAGAGATGCTCAACTTCCCTGGCCATTAGAGAAACGCAAATCAAAACCACAATGAGACATCATCTCACACCCATCAGAATGGCCATTATCAACAAAACAGAAAATGACAAGTGCTGGAGAGGATGTGGAGAAAGAGGCACACTTATTCACTGTTGGTGGGAATGTCAGATGGTGCAACTGCTGTGGAAGGCAGTTTGGCAGTTCCTCAAAAAACTGAATATAGAATTGCCATATGACCCGGCAATACCATTGCTAGGTATCTACTCAGAGGGCATAAGGGCAAAGACACAAACGGACATTTGTACACCAATGTTTACAGCAGCATTATTTACAACTGCAGAGAGATGGAAACAGTCAAAATGTCCATCAACAGATGAGTGGCTAAACAAACTGTGGTATATACACACGATGGAATATTATACAGCTTTAAGACAGAATAAACTTATGAAGTATGTAACAACATGGATGGACCTTGAGAACATTATGCTGAGTGAGACTTGCCAAAAACAAAAGGACAAATACTGTATGGTCTCACTGATAGGAACTGACATTAGTAAATAAACTTGCAATACTTCATTGGTAACAGAGACCATCAGGAGGTAGAAATAGGGTAAGATATTGGGTAATTGGAGCTGAATGGATACAGACTGTGCAACAGGACTGAATGCAAAAACTCAGAAATAGACAGCACAATACTACCTAACTGTAATATAATTATGTTAAAACACTGGAAAAAAAAAAAAGAGAGAGAGAGCATGGCACAGGGTGAGGAGGGCACTCTTTGGAGCCGGAAGCCTGGGTTTGAATCCCCTCCATGCTTCTCCCTAACTGTGCAGCCTCAGCTACAGGCTAACTATCTAGCCTCTTTGTGCCTCCTGTTTCCTCATCTGCCAAACAGAGATGCTAAGTCTCTACCTCATAAGGATCAAATAGGGTGGTTCATGTTAAATTCTTCATACGGTGCCTGGCACATTCAATGAGTGTCTGGTCAGGTGCATTTCCTGTACCTACTAAAAGTAACCCCCCTTAACAATCTTAAAATGGAACTATAGCAGCTTAATTTATAGGAAGCAATTAGTACAAGTCTACAAATGTAAAGCATTATAATGTCTGAATCCAGCAGAAATCAGGGTTCAGGGGGACTCTTCCCTCCTTCTGCCCTCCTTTTCCTCTTTCCTTACTTTTTACAGATGAAGAAACTACGGTTCAGAAAGGTTAAGGAACATGCCCCAAGTGGCAAAGTCAGGATGTGAACCCAAATGTGCCTCGAGGGTCCAAGGGCACTCCAGGTTTTCCCTGGCAGTATGGAGAGGGGCCTGGGAAGCCTCTTCCTCCTTCTCCTAGCCTTTGGCTGCCCAGCGATCCAGGCTCTCTGTGGAAGGGATTTCTGCAGGCTGGGGGAAGAGGCTTCCCACTTCTCTCAGAACCCCAAGGCCCAAACTCCTACACCCGAAAACCGTTTCCCCCAAAACGCACCGTCCCATATTGATGCTGGGCCGGGTCACACGTCCTGCTGTCGGCCCTCCCGGCGGAGCTGGGGCAGAGGAGTCAGCCAACACTGGCAACGACCCGTTTCCCTACATGTGCCCCGCGGGGGTGGGAGTGGGGGGCGGCGGAGTTGCGAATATAGACGCCTCCGTGGAGGTGCGAACCAGGGGACACAGCCTGATCCGCAGGCGGGGAGTCCAGACCACTACCCTGAACGACCGAGCGACTCCGGGCCGAACCCCTGTAGTCCGAGGGTCCCCGTTTTCGCACGGCCTTGGAGGGTCCAGCCGCGCTCAGGAAAACCAAAAGCTGCACAAATGCAACGGAAGGTGAGGTTCGAAGAGAAACTGGGGGAGGAAAAGAGGCAGTGCCCGGGGACGCAGAGGCAGGACCCGGAGAAGGAGCCCTCCCCCTTCTTCCCCATGGCCGCCTGAACCTCCGCGCGGGAGCACGCGGGACCGACCGCCGAGCCCCACCTCCCCATTCCCCGGCCCCGCCGGTCCCGCACTCACAACCCGGAAGCGGGGACCCCGCCGCCCGCCGCAGCAGACAATGCAGGGAGCCCGAACGTGGGCGGGGCCTCGCATTAGCGGCCCTGATTGGCCAGATGCGGAGGCGAGGCCGGTCGCTCTAGACAGCGTTACTCCGCGTTCCGAAGCGGCAGTTTCAACAGCGGGGCGGGACACACAGCTGGACTCAACAGCCGATTGGTCAGCTTCGGTGGCTGCGTACAGAAGGTCGGTTTTCGAAACGGGGCGGGACCCCGGAAGGCGGGCTCCGATTGGTTCTGCGCGAGGCCCGCGGCTACGGCGCGTTCAAGAGCGATAGTTTCCGCGGCCGGTGCGGCGTTGGAGTCGCGGCTGGTGGGTGGGAACCGACGGGGCGGGCTGGAGACCTGTTCTTTCATTCGTTGTTCACGTATTTATCAAGTTCCCTGCTGTGTGCCGACTATGCATCCATTCTTTAAGGGGAGCTGGCAGAACCTTCATATTTGTTCCCTGATCTGTGGAGTAAGGGCCATTATGGCAGGCAATTCAGTTATCTATCACTGCGCTAAAAGTCTCCCCAAAACTAAATTACTTCAAACAACACAAATTTATTATGTCACAGGTGGACCAACTGGAACTCAGCTGAGCAGTTTTTCTGGTCTCTCCTGAGCTCAGTCATGTGGCTTCATTCAGCTGGGAGCTCGGCTGGGACTAGGATATCCAAGTTGTCCTCCCATCTTCCCGGGTCTCTCTCCACCTGGCTTGTCTTCAGTAGTCTAGCCCATCCTTCCCCCACGGGGGCTGGATCCCAAGAGCACGGAAGCAGAAGCTTCCAGACCTTTGTAAGTCTCAGGCTCAGAATGGGCACAGAGTCACTTCCCTCACTTTCTGTTGCTCTAAGCAAGTTGCCAGGGCGGTCTAGATTCAAAGCTAGAGTTGAAATGGAATCCAACTCTTTAATCTATTGCAGGTAGGCAGGGGAAGTAGAACCCCCTGAAGCTTTTTCCCTCTTCCTGCTCCTGTTGTGAAAGGTATGGGGGGTGCTGGCCCGCATCCTGTCCTCCCTCATTTCACCTGGTTGGCCCTGCAAAAACAGCCGCATGGCTCATAGACCACAGCAGGCAGTGGTCCCAGTGTGGAGGCCAGATGTGGACTCTTTACTGGAGCAGCACAGTGCAGCCTTTGGCCCTGGATTTGCAGCTATAATGCTAAGGGATGTGCTCTTTTCAGTTGCCCTCAGCGGGGAGGAGTCAAATCGATTTCCATTCCCAAGGCAAATACTGTGGTGCGCGCTCACAGTCCTGACTCAGGGCCATAAAACCCTCCGACTTTCTTTCACAATCTAATCTATTTAGGACCTTGAGTGCTGCTGGCCTCATGAAACTGATAACATCAAGCTAATTAGATTTAGTGAATAAGATGTAGCAACTCCCCTAGGTGTTCCTAGGAAGACTTAGAGGCCAGATGGCTGTGAGTAAATCCCATGATTTTTACGTGCAGTGTCTAGAACGTGTTGCAACAACCCTCCAACGTAAAAGATTGTGGCACCTTCCCCCTCCAATCACTAAGAAAAAGAGAAGTGCTTAGTGAATGTCTTTGACTCCGAAGATAACGTGTTTCTCTTGGGAAAAATCTTATGACCCTTTCTGGAGTGACACAGCTGCCAGTTTGAATAGAATCTGGAGCAAGAAGGGACTCATGAAAGCTGGTGCTAGAGGTATTCGTGGCAGATAAAGATGCAGCATGGAGTATCTGACAAACCTCAGTAAGAGAGTTGCAACACAGACCCCCTAGGTTCTGGATAAAAGCCGTATCTTCTGTTATATATGGCTGCTCTGCTTGAAAAAAAAAAAAAAACAGCTTGTGGCATGCTACTGAGCCCTTACGTAGCCAGAACACCTGAACACAGAACACCAAGTGACTATGGCACTGCAATAAGCTGATATTGTCAGAGTTACTAAGACTTACGGTCAGGCTGGGTATAAGAGACCATTGGGTGGTAGAAATGGAATGGCATACTCAGGATTGGGTCTGACCCGGTCCGAAAGGCACAAGTAAATTACTTGAATAGGTCGCCCAGGATCCCGTGTCACCTGCCACTGCTGCAGGAGTATCTCTCCTTCAGGTCACACCTGTGGACTCGTACTCCCTTCTGACCAAGTCATGGACGAGAAGAGAACTCGGGCATGAAGATGTCTTTACTGGAATGTTATACCAAACATTAAAGAAGAAATAATGCCAATTCTACACAAACTCTGCCATACAATTGAAGAAGAAGGAATACTTCCTAACTCATTTTATGAAGCCAGCACTACTCTGCTGTTACCAAAGATCCCTGATAGTCAAATATATTACAAGAAATGAAATCTACATGCCAATAGATGCAAAAAATTCTTAACATTTTAGCAAAATGTGCCGGTTTGAAAATAGTAGGTACAGCCCCGAAAAGCCATGTTTTAATCCTGATTCAATCTTGTGGAGGCAGCTATTTTTTTTTAATCCTGATTTAATAATGTAGGTTGGAATCTTTGATTAGATTTTCTCCATGGAGATGTGATGTACACACCCAATTGTGGATATTGACTTTTGATTAGATGGACATGTGACTCAACCCATTCCAGGTAGGTCTTCATTAGATTGCTAGTCTTTAAAAGGGGAAGCATTTTGGAGAAATGCCAGAAACGACAGAGCCTAGAGAAACGAGAGAAATGACAGAAGCCTCAGAGCCGACAGGAACGTCACAGCAGAGCCCACACAGATGCAGACACGTGGAGATCATAGACACAGATGTTTGGAGATGCTTGGAGCCAATAGACATTGCCATGGGAGTTAAGTCAGGACCTGGAAAGGCAGATGCCAGCCACATGACTACCAAGCTGCCAGAGGTGTTCCTGACCCATGGACCTTCCTTGAATCAAGGTAACCATTTACTGGTGCCTTAATTTGGGCATTTTCATTGCCTTAGAACTGTAAACTTCTAACCTATTCAATTCTTCTTTTAATTTCTCCCTCATTTTTGAAGGACAATTTTGCTGGATATAGAATTCTTGGTTGGCAATTTTTCTCTTTTAATAGTTTAAATATATCATCCCACTGTCTTCTTGCCTCCATGGTTTCTGCTGAGAGATCTGCGCATAGTCTTATTGGGCTTCCCTTGTATGTAATGGATTGCTTTTCTCTTGCTGCTTTCAAGATCCTCTCTTTCTCTTTGACCTCTGACATTCTGATTAGTAAATGTCTTGGAGTATGTCTATTTGGATCTATTCTCTTTGGGGTATGCTGCACTTCTTGGATCTGTAATTTTAAGTCTTTCATAAGAGTTGGGAAATTTTCAGTGATAATTTCCTCCATTAGTTTTTCTCCTCCTTTTCCCTTCTCTTCTCCTTCTGGGATACCCACAACACGTATATTCGTGCGCTTCATATTGTCCTTCAATTCCCTGAATCCCTGCTCATATTTTTCCATTTTTTTCCCTATA
>PVIY010006926.1:17977-84953 GCA_004026745.1 Myrmecophaga tridactyla
GGTTTGAAAGGAAGTATGCCCCCTAAGAAAAGCCATGTTTTAATATAAATCCCATTTCATAAAGGTAGAATAATCTCTATTCAATGCTGTGTGTTTGAAACTGTAATGAGATCATCTCCCTGGATGATGTGATTTAGTTAAGAATGGTTGTTAAACTGGATTAGGGGATGACATGTCTCCACCCATTTGAGTGGGTCTTTATTAGTTTCTGAAGTCCTATAAAACAGGAAACATTTTGGAGAATGAGAGACTCAGAGAGAGCAGAGAATGCTGCAGCATCACGAAGCAGAGTCCACCAGCCAGGGACTTTTGGTGATAAAGAAGGAAAATGCCTCCCAGAGAGCTTCATGAAACAGGAAGCCAGGAGAAGAAACTAGCAGATGACTCCGTGTTCTCCATGTGCCCTTCCAATGAGAGAGGAGCCCTGACCGTGTTCACCATGTGCTTTTCCAGATGAGAAAGAAACCCTGAACTTCATCGGCCTTCTTGAACCAAGGTATCTTTCCCTGGATGCCTTTGATTGGACATTTCTTTAGACTTGTTTTAATTGGGACATTTTCTCAGCCTTAGAACTGTAAACTAGCAACTCATTAAATTCCCCTTTTAAAAGCCATTCCGTTTCTGGTATATTGCCTTCCGGTAGCTAGCAAACTAGAACACTATATTTTCTTTTTCTTGCCGGATTTCAGATGTTCCATCCTCCAGTTCACTAATCCTATGTTCTGTCTCTCAAAATCTACCATTGTAGGTTTCCATTGTTTTTTTCATCTCTTCTACTTTGCCTTCATTCCCATAAATTCTGTGATTTGTTTTTTCAGACTTTCCATTTCTTCTTTTTGTTCATTCCTTGCCTTCTTTATATCCTCCCTCAATTCACTGATTTGGTTTTTGCTGAGGTTTTCCATGTCTGTTCGTATATTCTGGATTAATTGTTTCATCTCCTGTATGTCATTTGAATTGTTGGTTTGTTCCTTTGACTGGTCCATATCTTCAATTTTCCTAGTGTGATTTGTTATTTTTTGCTGGCGTCTAGGCAGTTAATTATCTTAATTAGTTTATTCTGGAGATTGCTTTCACTTCTTTTACCTAGGGTTTTCTTGCTGGATGAATTTGTTGTCTATCTGTTGTTTGACATTCAGTTCAGCTTTATCTGGACCTCTAGCTTAGGTTTTGTTTAACAGAGGAGAATTTTTCAGTTCTTGTTTTCTTGTTTCTTGCCCTGCTTGTATGGAGCCTTCCCCCCCACCCCCCGACCCTTAGGAGGGTCTACTTAGATATTATAGACACCAGCCGGATTTTCCCAGATCAAAATGGTCTCCTATCAGGAGGAAAGAGTCACCTGCGTTGGTTTTCCCTGAGCGTGAGACCCAGCAGGTTGAAAGACTTTCCTGTGAAGTCTCTGGGCTCTGTTTTTCTTATCCTGCCCAGTATGTGGCACTTGTCTGCCTGCAGGTCCCACCAGCGTAAAATGGTGCAGTACCTTTAACTTTGGAAGACTCTCCCTGCTGGGGGCGTGGTGGGGACAGAGGAGAGGTTGTAGGCTGGTTTTAATGACTTCAAATTACCAAGCCTTGGTGTCTGAATTCCTTAAGGGAGGGATTCCTCCTGAGTTGGGCTTCACCCCTCCCCTGGGGAAGGCACAGGCTCCAGACAAGCCCCCAAACGAGCTCACTTCTGCCTATGCCTGGGGCAGTTGCAGCCTGAGTAGTCCTGCTGCTGTATCCAAAGGCAGTCAAGCCTTTGTAGAAACACAGCCACAAAAACCTCTGTTTCCTTCTTTTTTTTTTCCCCCTTTTTCCATCAGCCCTGCCCCCTTGGCGCTGGGGCAAAAATGAGCAACCTCCACTTTGACCAGGTTCACCTAAGCTGGGGGCCTATATTTAGTAGTCAGAATTTGTTAATTAATTCCACAATTGGCGTTTAATTGTGCCCAGTCCCTGCTGCTGGTAAAGTTCCTTTCCTTTCCCCTCTGGGAAGCAGCCTGTGGGGGAGGGGTGCCGGTCGCCACGGCTTGGGAAATTCACGGTTCTGGGTGGGCTCGCAGCCGGTCCAGCTGGTCCAGACTGGGGTACGCCGCTGTGTGTCTGGTCACTGACGTGGCCCCAGGAGCTGTTCTGTGCTGTTTCTGGTTATTTAGTAGTTGTTCTGGAGGACGAACTAGAACACACACGTTGTTAAGCCGCCATCTTGACCCAGAAGTCCTCAATTCTTCTTTTAAAAAGCCATTCTACTTCTGGTATATTGCATTCCAGCAGCTTCCAAACTAACACACAAATCAAATACAAAAATATATAAAAAGGATAATACATCATGATCATGTGGGGTTTATCATAAGAATGAAAGGTTGGTTTAACATTTAAAAATCAAAGTAATAATACAGAATATAAGGAACTTAGACATACATAGAAGCTAGAGATGGGTGAACTGTTAGCTAATGAGGTTGAATTCCAATATAAGGGAATAAATAGGTGCGAAGGTGATTCTCTAGTGGGTCTAGAAGTATTATTACCATACTGAAGATGAACAAGATTGAAAGGGGTTGTATAGACCTCCGTATCCCACTGATTCACACTAGAAATATGAATTAGTTCTCGTAAGAATTATTTCAAAGATATGATTGTTGTATAAAGAATGTTTAAGTCCAGGGTACAGGGAGAACACTGCTATTGCATGCTATGAGCTATGTTCAAAAGGAAACCATCAGCACTACCACAGCAACAGCAGAGGTAAATAATGGGGTGAGGGACAAGGGTTAAAAGGAGGTTTAGATTTCCTATTTGGCGAGGGTGTGTTTATCGGTTTCCTGTCTCTTGGGAACAATGAAATGATCTAAAATTGAGAATGTTGATGGACTGTGGACTTTGGGCCCTCTACATGACCCCCGATGATTGCAGGGGGCTGAAGGATGCACTGACGCAGAAGTAGATTGACGAACAATGGCGTATACTTATGAACAAAGGTTGTGCTGCTACAAAAAGGAACAAAGTCAGGAGGCATGCAACGATGTGAATGAACATGAGGGATATTTGGTGAGACAAAATAAGCCAAAAACAAAAAAAACAACAATGGTGTCATCACCTTTAGAAAATTCTTGTAGGAAAACAGGGGCCTAGATTGTAAACTTTTAGAGCAGACACATTAAGTCCGGAGTGGTGATTATTGTTCCTGGATTTTGAGAGGCTGTTTTATATATATAATCTGATATTTAGAGATAAGAACAAAGCTGAACAGTTTAGGGTTAAAGTTATTCAGAACATTGGGGTAAGGAAGACAGTGTCTATATTTTAGAACCACACATACTCTTTGAGACCAATGGAAGAAAGGTTTGTTTGGTCTGACACTGAAATTTTCTGTAGTGCATAATCTAATTCAGCCTATCTGTATAGCTCATTTGAACAACTGAAACACAGAGAGCACAGAACAAGAAAGAGGTCCTTCAATCCTGTAGAGATTATTGTAATGCCTCAAAACAGCCTAGAGTATATTAAGCAGATAATAAAAAAGTATTGGCAAAGTTTCCTGAGGGAGGGGAGAAAGAACATGGAACTATTAAACCTTACCATCGGGGAATCCCCTGATACTGTGTCAAACTTTAGGAACACCCAAATCAATAGGCCATGCCCTTGATCATGAGGCTTACTCTTGTGAAGCTTATGAAGGTGGCAGAGAAGCTTAGACTACCTACAGGCATGCCTGAGAGTTACTTCTGGAGGACCTCTGTTGTGCTCAGATGTGCCCTCACTCTCTAAGCCCAGCTCTGCAAGTGAAATCATTGCCCTCCCCTCTACATGGAACATGACATCCAGGGGTGAAAGTCCCCTGGCGATGTGGGAGAGGACTCCCAGGGATGAATCCAGCCCTGGCACTGTGGGATCAACAATTCCATCCTGACCAAAAGGGGAAAAGAAGTATAATTAATAAAGTATCAGTGGCAGAGAAAATTCAAATAGAGTCGAGATGCTCCTCTGCAGGTTGCTCTTATGCAAGCTTCAGGTAGACCTTGCTACCTATCATAACCTGCCAACCCCCAACCAGGACCATTCCAGCCAATCCTAAAGAACATCTAGGGCAATTTGTAAGATTCCACAAGGGTTCCAGGCACTAGAGTAACTTGCCAGAAACCTACAACCTGCAGATGGGTCCCTGGTCCAGATAAGTCCTGAAACCTAGCCCAGCCTCTCTAGAACAATCAGATATTCCACTCCCTACCCCATATTAGTGACAGACCCTTCCAAATAAAAAATTTAGAATTACCATAGCCCAAGAAACCCCAATGAGAGGGATGGAAAGAGCAAAGGTGATGGTGGAATTATACATAGGAGATAGGATTTAATATTTAACAAATGAATATGAATGCTGTATCATTAAACTGATATCTCTTTTAGTCTCCAGTATTTTAGAGCAGTTAGAAATAAACACCTAAAATTGTGAAATTGTAATCCATGTCAAAGTCTGAAATATGTTCTACAGCTAATTGTGGTGCTGTGCTTGGAAATTTATAGTTTTTTGTATATATGTTATTGTTCACAAGAAAAGAAGGGAAAAAAAGTCGATTGTGACGATAAAAAAGCATTTAAGCCTGCTAGCCTCTTATTTTCCGGAGTAGCTAGAAGGAAAAATCTGAGAGGATCGTATGGCAGCCCATGACAAACTCTGGGATCTGTCCTGTAAGCATTTGTTGAAGAGTGCTTTGAAAACTATTGCTTTTTTATTCCTTTGCTTTGTATATATGTTATACTATTCAATAAAAAAAGTTTTAAAAAAATCAAAGTAATTCAAAGGAAAAAAAGAAAAGACGTATGATCATCTCCACAGATGCAGAAAATCCACCAGTCATTGTCCCTTGTCGATGGAAGTTGCCACAATCTGTCCTTTACCTGTAAGAGAGATTCTAGCATTTGATAGAATCCAACATTCATTTCTAAAAAATAATAATAATAAAAAAGAGCAAACTAGGAATGGAGGGGAAGTTCCTCAACCTGGAAAAAGGCATTTACAAAACACCTGCAGTTAACAGCATATCCAATAATAAAATAATGTTTTTCCTGTAAGATCAGGAAAAGGTAAGGATGGCCTATCTCACTACTTCTATTTAACACTGTGCTGGAGTTCCAGCCAGTAAAATAGGCAAGAAACAGAAAAGACATCAGATTGGAAAGGAAGAAATAAAACTGTCTTTACTTGTGGCAACATGATAATAAAAGAGGCCATGGAATCTAACTTCCTACAACTAAAAAGTGAGTTTAGGAAGGTTGCAGGATATGAGATGAATATACAAAAATCAATGGTGGGTGCATGGGTGGTTCAGTGGTAGAGTGTTCACCTTCCACTCCACCCCCACCCCAAAAAAATCAATGCTATTTCTATATACCAGCAATAAATAATTATAAATTGAAATTGATAAAAAAAAATTATTTACAGGCTTCTGGCCAAGGCCAAAGCACTGGCTGTCTCTCTGCATTCAGTGAGGTCAAACCTTGCAAGCCCACACTGGGAAGAAAAAAAAGAAGAAGAAATTAAAATTTAAGGAACTAGAGAGTCACCTGCAACCAGTGGATGGATTTGAAAAGCCCATATCCCTTCTAGAACAGTGTCCAACCAGGCTGCACATTGCTACATTTTTTTGCTCTATCCGATCCATAACGCACGTGATGACACTGAAAATAAAGAGGTTGCAGATCTAAGATGAGGTTTGGACAGCTGAGACTTGGGGCTGCAATGTCGGCAGTGGAGTGTGTGTTAGATTTGAGATAGGCGAGTAAATTTGAAAGGATGTATGTACCCTAGAAAAGCTATGTTTTAATCCTAATCCCATTTTGTAAAGGCAGCCACTTCTAATTCCTATTCAGCACTGTATGTTTGAAACTGTAATTAGGTCATCTTCCTGGAGATGAGATTTAATCAGGAGTGGTTGTTAAACTGGATTAGCTGGAGGCGTGTCTCCATCCATTTGGATGGGTCTTGATTAGTTTCTAAAGTCCTATAAAAGAGGAAACATTTTGGAGAATGAGATAGACTCTGAGAGAGCAGAGAATGACAGAGCCACAAGATGCAGGGAGTCCACAAGACTTTGGAGATGAAGAAGGAAAACACCTCCTGGGGAGCTTCATGAAACAGGAAGCCAGGAGAAGAAGGTAGCAGATGACACTGTGTACACCATGTGCCCTTCCAGATGAGAGAGGAACCCTGACTGTGTTCGCCATGTGCTCTTCCACTTGAGAGAGAAACTCTGAACTTCATCGGCCTTCTTGAACCGAGGTATCTTTCCCTGGATGCCTTAGATTGGACATTTCTATAGACTTGTTTTAATTGGGACATTTTCTCGGCCTTAGAACTGCAAACTAGCAACTTATTAAATTCCCCTTTTAAAAGTCATTCTGTTTCTGGTATATTGCGTTCTGGCAGCTAGCAAATTAGAACAATGAAATATTTAAAAGGAATAGAGAAGGATTGGAGTGGTGTTTGCTCATTATCTAACAAAATGCACAGATCATTCAATACAGAAATTATGAATCCTTCCTTTGGAACCCAAAATAATGAAGGAACAGGTATGGCTTTTCCGAAGACTGCTTTGGAAATGATAAATGTCATGAACAGCAGTATATTCTTTACACAAATCCTCAACTAGAAGAATATTCAAAAGAAAGCTGCAGAACGGAAAATCAATATAGGAATTATTGTAGATCTGTGATGTAACATTCTAGCATCATACAGATTTCATACAAAGAAATCACTGGACTAGGTACACTAGTCCACTGAAGTGTACCTAGTTCAGTTTTCTTTTTAAAAACCTCCAAGGACAAAAGCAGCTTAAAATCTAGTAAAATGAATAAAAAATTGTTTACTAAAAAATACCCTTTATAATAGTATTGAGAAATGTGAAATACTTTCGGGCAAGTATTTGTCATCTGACAAATTATGTTAAAACCTTCACACTAAAAATTATAAAATTGCTGAAAGAAAGAAGATTTAAGTAAATGGAGAGATATACCATATTCATTGATTGAAAGCCTCAATATGGTTAAAATACCAATTCTTCCCAAACTGATCTATGGATTCAATGCAACACCAATCAAAATCCCAGTAGGTTTTTTTGTAGAAATTGTCTAGCAAATTTTAAAATTCATAAAGTGGATGACCCATACTACTTGGCTTCAAGACTTACTATAAAACTACAGCAATCCTGAAAGTGTTTTATTAGCATCAAGGTAGATAAAAAGATCAATGGACCAGCTGGAAAGTCCAGAAATAATGCCATCCCACGCATATATGATTAATTTTTGACAAAGATGCAAAGACAATTGAATGGATAAAAGACAATGTTTTCAACAAATATTTTGGAATATTTGGATTTCTATGTGCCAAACACACATACAGATGCCACAAACAAAGCAAAACACAAACAATTGGGGGAAAAAAAACCTGAGTCTATACTTTGTAACATATGTGAAATTTAACTCAAAATGGTTCCTATACCTGATTGTAAAACCTACAAATATAAAAAACTTCCAGAAGAAAATCTGGGGGAAATCTTCGTGACCTTAGATTCAAAGCAACGATTTCTTAGATATGACACCAAAAGCACGATTCATGAGAGAAAAACAATATCAAAATCAATAACTCCAGGGTGGGCCACGGTGGCTCAGCAGGTAAGAATGCTTGCCTGCCATGCCCGAGGACCCAGGTTCGATTCCCGGTGCCTGCCCATGTTAGAAAAAAAAAAAATCAGTAACTCCAGTATTTGAAAGACGTTGTTAAGAGAATGTAAAAACAAGCCACAGAATTGGAGAAAATATTTTTAAATCAAATATCTGTTAAGGAATATATAAGGAACTCTCAAAACTCAAGAGAAAACAACCCAACTTTTAAAATTGTATAATATAACATATATACAAAGCAAAGAAAGAAAAAAGAAATAATTTTAAAAGCACACTTCAACAAGTTGTTACAGAACAGATCCCAGAGTTTGTCTACTATTCCACCATCTCAGATTTTTCCTTCTAACTGCTCCAAAACACTGGAGGCTAGAAGGAATATTAATATAGTGATTCAGCAGTCATACTTGTTTGTTAAATCCCATTTTCTCTGTTATAACTCCTCCTTCTCCTTTAATCCTTCTCCCAATTTATAGGGATCTTTGGGCAATGCCTGTTCTGACTTTTTCATGTTGAGAAGGGGTGTCCACACTAAATAAATGGGGGGATGTAATTAATTGCTAATCCTGGAGATTGCTGGTCCCTCTGAGGTTCAGGATATTTCTGACCTAGGAATCCTCTGGGAATTATACGTTCCAGGAAAGCAAACCTAGTGCATGAAACCTTTATAGAGTCTCAGTTCGAGCCCTAGGTGTTCTTAAGAGTCAACAAGAGTGAGGTTGGTTGGGGTTTAGCAAACCATGGCAATCAGCATGACCTAACTGAAGCTTGCATGAGAGCAGCCTCCACAATAGCCTCTTGACTCTGTTTGATCTCCCTTGGTCTATTACACTTCTTTACCCACTTTTGGTCAGGAAGATGTTGTCGAGCCCATGGTGCCAGGGCCAGACTCATCCCCAGAGTTATGCCCCAAGTTATCAGGGATATTTTCACCCCTGAATGGCTTGTACCACATAGTGGGGGGGGGGGGGCAATGATTTTCCTTGCAGATTACAACCCAATTTCTTTAATGGGCTGAAAAAAGAATCTTCACCAAAGATTATATACAAATGGCAAATAAGCTGTGCAAATATGCTCAACATCATAAATTCTCTCATTGAAACTTGGCCACAGATGCCAAACATTATCCTTATCCATCATGAATATCTCTTTCCCCAACTTTCATCCCAGCTTTGCTTTCTTCAGAATCCTCTCTTACTCTGGGCTCCACTCATTAGGTAAATGCAAATTAAAACCACAATGAGATGTTATGAAATACCTATCTTTTTTAATTGTGGCAACCTTCACACGCACATATATACATACAATTTGCCAATTTAACCACTTTTAAGTGTACAATTCAGTGGCATTAATTACTCTTTCACCGTTGCACAAGCATTACCTTCCATTACTAAAACTTTTTATCATCCTAAACAGAAACTCTTTACCCTTTAATAAATCCCCATTCCTCTTCTGTCCAGCCCCTGATAACCTCTATAACTGTGAATTATAGCCTTTTCCAGATATTTCATATAAATGCAATCAGACATTATTTGTCCTTTTGTATCTGGCTTCTTTCACTTAGCATAATGTTTTCAAGATTCAGCCATGTGGTAGCATGTATCAGATCTCCATTCTTTTATATGATTGGATTGTTTTCCATTGTATGGCTAGAACACATTTCACTTATCCTTTCATCTGTTGATGGATACTTCGGATAGCCTACCTTCTGGCTATTGGGAATAATGCTGCTATGAACTGGTGTACTGGTGTCTGAGTCTCTGCTTTCCATTCTCAGGGATATATCTCTTAAGGGTGGATTTCTGTTGAACTTTTTGAGGAATTGTAAGTGGCTGCACCGCTTCACATTCCCACCAGCAGTAAGTGGGAAGAACTTCCCATTTCACTGTAACCTCTATAACCCTTGTTATTTTCAGTTTTATCTTTTAACAATAGCCACCCTAGTGAGTGTGAAGTGCTGTTTCATTGTGATTTTGATTTGCATTTCCCTGATAACTAACGATGTTAATATCTTTTCATGCACTTTTTGGCCATATGTCTATCTTTGGAGAAATATCTATGCTCATGTTTTAATTAGGTTGTTTGCCTTTTTTCATTGTTGAGTTGTGGGAGTTCTTTATATATTCTAGATATTAAACCCTTATCAGATATATGATTTCCAAATATTTTCGCCATTTCTGTAGGTTATCTTTTCACTTTCTTGGTGATGTTCTTTCATGCACAAAAGTTATTAATTTTTATGAAATCCCATTTATCTTTTTTTTCTCGTTTTGCTCAAGTTTTTGGTGTACAATCTAAAAATCCATTGCCTGTTACAAGTCCCTGAAGATCCTTTCCTGTGTTTTCTTACAAGAATTTTATAATGTTAGCTCTTATATTTAGGTTTTGATCCATTTTGAATTAATTTTATATATGTGTATATATATGTATATATGTGAGAGGTAGGAGTCCACATTTACCCTTTGACATGTGGATTTCTAGTGGTTCCAGCTCCATTCGTTGAAGAGACTATTATTTCTTCATTTGAATGGACTTGGCACCCTTGTCGAAAATCAACTGGCCATAGATGTGGATTTATGTCTGGACTCTCAATTCTATTCCATTGCTCTATATGTCTGTCCTTATGCCGGTATCACACTGTTTTAATTACTGTAGTTTTATAGTAAGTTTTGAAATCAGGAACAGTAAGACCTTCAACTTTGTTCTTTTTTGAGATTGTTTTGGCTATTTAGGGTCCCTTGCAATTTCATATGAATTTAAGGATCAGCTATTCCATTTTTGCAAAAAAAAAGGTGCTGGAATTTTTTTTATTAATTTTTAAATTTAAAAAAATTATAAGAAAGAAACACACTCTTAATATATGATCATTCCATTCTACATATATAATCAGTAATTCACATCATCACATAGTTGCATATTCATCATCATGATCATTTCTTAGAACATTTGCATCAATTCAGAAAAAAAAATAAAAAGACAACAGAAAAATAAAATGAAAACAGAAAAAAAAAACCATACCCCTTACCCCTCCCTTTCATTGATCACTAGTATTTCAAATTAAATTTATTTTAACATTCGTTCCCCCTATTATTTATTTTTATTCCATATGTTCTACTCGTCTGTTGACAAGGTAGATAAAAGGAGCATCAGACACAAGGTTTTCACAATCACACAGTCATATTGTGAAAGTTATATCATTATCATCATCAAGAAACATGGCTACTGGAACACAGTTCTAGATTTTCAGGCAATTCCCTCCAGCCTCTCCATTACATCTTGAATAGCAAGCTGATATCTACTTAATGCGTAAGAATAACCTTCCGGATAACCTCTCGACTCTGTTTGGAATCTCTCAGCCATTGACACTTTGTCTCATTTCACTCTTCCCCCTTTTGGTCGAGAAGGATTTCTCAACCCCTTGATGCTGGGTCTTAGCTCATTCTGGGATTTCTTTCCCATGTTGCCACAAAGTCCACACCCCTGGTAGTCATACCCCACATAGACAGGGGGAGGATGGTGAGTTTGCTTGTTGTGTTGGCTGGAGAGAGAGGCCACATCTGAGCAACAAAAGAGGGTCTCTTGGGGGTGACTCTTAGGCCTAATTTTGAATAAGCTTGACTTATCCTTTATGGGGTTAAGTTTCATATGAACAAATCCCAAGACTGGGGCCTCAGCCTATAGCTTTGGTTGTCCACACTGCTTGTGAGAATATCAAGAATTCAACTTGGGAAGGTTGAATTTTCCCCTGTTCTCGCCATTCCCCGAAGGGGACTTTGCAAATTCTTTTCCACTCACTGATCAAATCACTCTGGGATTCATCACTCTGGACAAACCAACAAAATCTCATGTCCTACCCAAGGTTCCGTGTACTTGTGTTGTTCAACCAAGTATCTACATATGTTATATTAGAAAATGCACTGGTCAAAATATAAATTTTTTACCAAATAAACATTTTTGCTTTAGTCTCACACATAAGTTGAAATTTTCAAATATTAATTACCATCTATTTTCAGGTGCTGGAATTTTGATAAGGATTGCTTTTAATTTGTAGATTGCTGTAAGCAGTTTTTGACTTCTTAACGACATTAGGTCTTCCGATCATGAACACAAGATGCCGTTCCACTTATTTAAGACTTCTTTAATTTCTTTCAGCAGTGTTTTATGGTTTTCAGTGTTCAAGTCTTTCTGAAAGGATATTAGATTTTATCAAATGCCTTTTCTGCATCAATTGAGATGATCTTTTTTTTTTCATTCTGTTAATGTGATGTATTTACACGGATCTATTTTCATCCTTGCATTCCTGTATTGGTCATGCTGTTTAATTTTTTATTATTCTTTTAATCTGCTATTGGATTAGGTTTGCTAGTATTTTGTTAAGGATTTTTGCATTTATATTCATAAAGGATATTGATATGTAATTTTCTCTTCTGGTGCTGTCTTTATGTGGCTTTGGTATCAGGGCAATGCTGGTCTCAGAATGAATTTGGAAGTGATTCCTTCTCTTCTATTTTTTGGAAGAGATTGAGAAAGATTGGTGTTAATTCTTTAACTGTTTGACAGAATTCAGCAGTGAAACCATTTGGTCCTGGACTTTTCTTTGCTGGGAAGTTTTTTTTTTGTTGTTGTTGTTGTTTTTTTTACATGGGCAGACACCAGGAATCTAACCCGGGTCCTCGGGCACAGCAGGCAAGTGCTCTTACCTGCTGAGCCACCGTGGCCCGCCCTTTGCTGGGAAGTTTTTTGTTTGTTTGTTTGTTTGTTTTAAATTTGCGTATGGGCAGGAGGCACCAGGGATCGAACTCCAGACCTCCAGCACCGCAGGTCGGAGCTCTGCCTGCTGAACCACAGCAGCCGCCCTGCTGGGAAGTTTTTGATTACTGATTCAATCCCTAAACTTGTTATAGGCTGTTGAAATTTTCTATTTCTTCTTGTGTCAGATTAGGAAATTCGTATTTTTCTTTGAATTTGTCCATTTCATCTAGGTTTTCTAATTTGTTGGTATGTAATTTTTCATAGTGCCATTTTATAATTCTTTTTATTCTGTAAGTTTGTTAGTATTGTTCCTACTTGCATTCCTGATTCTACAATGTGTCCTTTCTCTTTCTCTGTCAGATTGGCTAAAGTTTTTAGATTTTATTGATCTTTTCAAAACACCAATTTTTGGTTTTGTTGATTCTCTCTATTGTTTTTCTATTCTCTATTTCATTTATCTCTGCTTTAATCTTTACTATTTTCTTCCTTCTACTAACTTGAGGGCTACTTTGTGTTTCTTATTCTAGTTTCTTCAGGTGTGAAGTTAGGTTATTGATTTGCGGTCTTCTTTTTTAATGTAGGCATTTAGAGCTATAAATTCCCCTCTGGGAACTTTCTTCACTACATCCTGTAAGGTTTGGTTTGTTGTGTTTTGTTTTCATTCGTTTCAAGGTATTTCCTAATTTCACTTGTGATTTCTTCTTTGACCCACCGCTATTTAACAGTGTGTTGCTTAACCATATGAATTTGACGATTGGCTTTTCCATTTCTGCAAAAATAGGCTACTGGAATTTTTATCAGTATTCTTTGTATTATAAACTGCTTTGGGTAGTATTGATGTCTTAAAAACATTAAGTCTTTCGATCCATGAACACAGAATGCCTTTCCATTATTTAGGCCTTCTTTAATTTCTCTCAACAATGTTTTGTAGTTTTCAGTGTATACGTCTTTAATATCTTTAGATAAATTTATTCCTGGTATTTTATTCTTTTAGGTGCTATTTTAAATATTCATTTAGTTATTACACACCTATTTAAATGTCTAAAATTGCAGCATGTAAAACTTTAGACTCACTGTACCAAGTGTTGGCAACGAAGGGGAAAAACTGGAACTCACAAACACGGCTGATAGGGCTGTAAAATGTACAACCACTTTGGAAACAATTTGGCAGTACCTAAAAAAGTTAAGCATTAATTTACCATATGACCCAGCAATTCCAGTTCTAGGTATCTACCCAAGAGAAATGAAAGCAAATGTCCATATTTTTACGTGAATTCTCCTAAGAAGCAGTATTCATAATAACAAAACAAAAATAAAGGAAACAATCCAAATTCCATCAACTGCTTAATGAATAAATAAACTGTGGCATATTCATAGAACGGAAGCTATTTGGCAATTAAAAGGAATGAAGTATTGACCCATACTACAACAAACATGAATCTCATAAACTTTATGCTACGTGAATGAAGCCAGACAGAAAAGATCACATGTGTATGACTCCAATCATATGAAATGTTCAGAAAAGACAAATCTATCCAGACAGAACATAAATTAAGGGTCACCTGGGGCCTTTGGGGTGATGGAAATAGTCTAAACTTGGATTGTGGTGATGGCTGCACAACTCTGCAAAATTACTAAGATGATTGAATTGTACACTTAAAATCAGTGATTTTGTCATATGTAAATTACATCTCAATAAAGCAGTTAAAAAAAAAAAGGTTAAACATATGATCTAGTCATACTACTGCTAGGCACTTATCCAAGGGAAAATGCTCATGCAAAAACCTTATATGACTGTTCATAGCAGCTTTATTGTACATCCAAATGTCCATCAAGAGGTGAGTGGATAGAGGCAATAAAAATTAACAAATCATTGATATATGCAATAATATAGATGAATCTCAAAATAATTATGCTGAGTGAAAAAAGTGTATGTGTTATATGATTCCATGCATATCAAACTTTAGAAAATGCAAAATAACTTATAGTGATGGAAAACATAGCAGTCCTTGCTTGAAGATGGAAGTGAGTGGGGGAGGAATTACCAAGAGTTATGAGGAAATTTTTTGGGGGGGCTGGGGTTGATGGTATTATTGGAATTGATGGTTTCACAATACATACTTATGTAAAGACTTATCAAATCGTATATTTTAAACATGCAATGTTTATTATATATCAATTATATCTCCCTAAAGCTGTTAATTAAAAAAAAAGAAGAGAAGCAAATAAAGTAAGCAAGAAAACAAATGAGAACTTGGGTCTAGATGGGTGCAGCATGTTTGTGCTGGCTGGAGATGGATTACTGCCACCACAAGCCATCTCGGAAGTGGCATGGAAGGGTCAGTGAAAGTTAATCCTCTCAGCAGGCACAGCTGTGAGCTGTCCGTGCATAGGAGAGGTAAATGGGCCAAGGAACAGATACATATCACGTTGTCCTGGGCAGTGACAGCTGGCTTGGCTGGTCAGTTGGGAGCCTCGAAGGTTGGCAGATTGGTGCCAGGAGAACTGGGGGAAATGCAGAAGATGAACCTATGGGAGGGGTTACAAAGGATACCTATCTTCATGTCTCATGTTTAAGATCCATCCGTGAGTGTCTCCTGCAGGGGAGGCCATCAAGAACCAAGAGGCCAGGATGCCGTGGCTGGTGGACATCAGCCAACCCCTTGCTTCAACCACCCTGGTGCTGGTGCAATGGACCCATGGACAGAGTAGCCATGGACACAGGATGAAGAGACTGGGCTCCTTTTGTAAAGGCTGTTGTGGCCCCTGCCACTGCTGGATGCTTGATTTTTCCACTGCAGGACCAATGCTGAGCCCTCAATCTGGAACCATCCCTGGGGACACCAGCCCCAACCAGGTGGCAGAGAGATTACAGCAAATCCCCTTCCGCCCCGGTGGGGGTGGTGATTTCTACTTAGTGGGGTTGACACCTGGTCTAGGCATGAATCTGCGTCCACTTCCTATGGGCCTTTCACCAGCACCCCCATCTGGAAACATTTTTTTTTAAAGAAAAAATGAACATTTTACTACATTAAAAATAAGTACTTCTGCTCATCAAAAGCCATCAATCAGAAAGTGAAAAGGGATGCCACAGGTTAGGAGATTTTTGTCATACATAATATAATTAACAAAAGCCTCATCCCAAACAGGTAAAGAATTCCCATAAAAGATAGGTGGTCTAAGAAAAGTTGATAAAATATTTGAGAAACAGTTTGCAAAAGATAATATCCAAATATCCAGTATCAGGGAAATGCTAATTAAAGCCACCATGAGGTATCACCACACACCTGTCAAAACAGCTAAAAATGAAAGTCTGACCATGCCAAGTGCTGGTGAAGACCTGGGACTACATTTCTTGCACATGGCGGGTGGAAGTGTAAAGTGGAAGTTGCTCCACTGATAAGTCTATGGACGCTTCAATTTTAGCCAATTCCCTGTCTCAGTCTTAGCAAGTAATAATTCTTTGTGGTTGGACTGCAGCCCATGTGCGTAAAGTTTTCCTCTGTTACTTGAATCGCAGTACAAGTACGTTTGTTTTTTATTGGTGAAAGCAGTACAAAAAGCCTTTAACCTTGAGGTGCCTTCTGGAATTAACTAAATTTCATCCATGTTATCCTCTTTTATAAACTTATGGAATGTCAGGCTTGGCCTTCATGGAGATATTTTTTAATTGTATTTTTTAAAAAATATTTTTATTGAGAAATCTTCAGATACATACACTCCATACATAGTATACTCAATGGCTCACAGTATCATCACAGAGTTGTGTAGTCATCACCATGACCATTTTTAGAACATTTGCAACACTCCAGAAAAAGAAATAAAAATTAAAAACAAAACAAAACAGAACTCATACATCCCACACCCCTACCCCTGCCTCTCACTGACCACTAGTATTTCAATCTACCCAATTTTTTACCCTTTATCCCACTCTATTATTTATTTATTTTTATCCTTATTTTTTCACTCATCTGTCCATACGCGGACTAAAGGGAGCATCAGCCACAAGGTTTTCACAATCACATGGTCACATTATGAAAGCTATACGGTTATACAATCGTCTTCAAGAATCAAGGCTACTGGAACACCACAGCTCTACAGTTTCAGGCACTTCTCTCTAACCACTCCAACACAGCACAAACCAAAAAGGGATCTCTATATAATGCGTAAGAATAACCTCCAGGATAACCTCTTGACTCTGTTTGAAATCTCTCAGCCACTGAAACTTTATTTTGTCTCATTTCCCTCTTCCCCTTTTTGATCAAGAAGGCTTTTTCAATCCCATGATGCTGGATCCCGGCTCATCCCCCAGAGTCCTGTTCCATGTTGCCAGGGAGATTTACACCCCTGGGAGTCATGTCCCAGGTAGGGGGGAGGGCAGTGAGTTCACCTGCCAAGTGGCTTACAGAGAGAGGCCACATCTAAGCAATAAAAGAGGTTCTCTGGGCTGACTCTTAGGCATAATTATAAATAAGCTTTTCTCTGCAGGAATAAGTTTCATAGGGGTGAACCCCAAGATCAAGGGCTCAGCCTATTGAATTGGTTGTCCCCACTGCTTGCGAGAATATCAGGAATTCCGCAGGTGGGGAAGTTGAATATTTCCTCCTTTCTTCCCAGTCCTTCAAGGGAACTTTGCAAATACTTTTTTATTATCTGCCCAAATTACTCTGGGATATATCAGGGCATCACATTAACCTGTACACACCGACAGGATCTCACGCCCTATTCAAGATTCCATTTAATTATGGTGTTTAAAAAAACTGACCGGGCCACGGTGACTCAGCAGACAAGAATGCTTGCCTGCCATGCCAGAGGACCTGGGTTCGATTCCCAGTGCCTGCTCATGTAAAAGAAAAAAAAAAACTGACCAAATTACAAGTTAAATTAGATAATGCATTACCCAAAATATAAATTCTGCACCAAATAAACATCTTTCCCTTTGGTTTCACACAAAAGTTGAAGTTTTTAAATATGGATGAGATCATCCTTTACCCTGTATTCTGATCTACCTTAGTCCTACCCAAGTCAGCTTTATTCATATCTCTAGTTGAAGTCTGATCCCTTTTTCAACTTTTGAACAGCTCCCGTATGAACTAATGCTGACTTTCATAGCTTCAGGGCTCTAACTCAGAATCTCGGGTGTCACATAGTTACCCGAAGTTTCAGGGAATGGCCAGGTTATACACAAATAACTCAGGATCTCAGAATTTAGAAATAAGAGTTATAACTCCTGAATATATATGTGACTCCTGTAAGAGCTTACAATCTAGGACCCTTTACAATAGGCCCCAACCTGATGACCCATGCTCTCGACTTCAATCCTCTGAGTTTGTATATTATAGTTAGTCCATATGAGTGAGGCATGACAATATTTGTCCTTTTATTTTGGCATGGGCAGGCTCCGCGATTGGAACCCAGGTCTTCAGCATGGCAGGTGAGAATTCTGCCACTGAGCCACCGTTGTACTGCCCAATATCTGTCTTTTTTTCCTGACATTTTATTTGGCACACTGTCCTTAAGGTTCATTCACCTAGGTGCATGCCTCACGGTATCTTAAGACTTTCGATTTCCTGGTCTAGCCACATGGTTTCCCCAATAACACAGCTTCAGATCAAGGGACTCATTTGATAGGAAAACAGATGATGCAATGGGTATCTAACTAAAGGATCCACTGATCTTATCAGGGACCCCAACACCCAGTGGCATGACCGATTAAAGGCTTAACAATGTTCTCCAGGATGCTGACATATCCCGCCGCGGGTGGCTAGAATACATGGATGCAGATAACAGAGGGCGGAGTAGAGGCCCCTCTTACCACGAACCACTGTGGAATTTTCAAATGTAGGTTCTGCCAGTTTGGGGAATCCAGTTCCTCTGGATGGGAAGCTTCTGGGAAGGAACATGGAGGGCCCCAGGGTCCCACTGAACCTTCAAGATGTGACTATCCCTGATCTGTGGGCCCTCTGGCTGTGGGGCTGATTACCGCAAGCAGATAAGCTGCTGTTTCACAACAAACAAGGCAGGGAGATTTTTCTAGAATCCCCTGTGGTGTTTCTTGGTGTCTTCCCACCCACTGATGACAGTAAAAGGCAAATTACATCTATCACCACCCAACAAGGGCAAGGCACCAAGCCTCAGGGCCATGAGGATGAGAGTTTGAGTCATTCCATTAGTGAATAGCCAGACCAGCTGCAGTATTGGACTGGGATGAGGGAAATCTGGAATGGGGTGGGGTGGGACCCCGTAGCTGGTTTCATTAACCCTCTAAGTCTTTCAGAGATTGCACTGCCTGCCACCTTGAAGGGGTCCCTGACTGCATGCTACCTCCCCTTTTAGGGGAGAAGGGAGGGAAGGAGGAGACTGGGTCTAAGGGGCATGGGGGGTGGACACTTTCAGGCCCTCTTGGCCTTGCCTGCCTCTGGTTCCGGCTGTGCTTGGGGGTCTGACTGATTTGATGCAAACAACCTGCCAGCACCCACCTCCTGCCTGCACCCAAGCCCTTAGATAGGCAACCTAGAAACGTGGGCAGGCAACGTCCCGAGGGGCAAATCTTTTAACCAATGGAAAGAGGAAGACGGTGGGTAACTTCTCCCTTCTCCCCACCGAGGGACGGTCCCTGAGCCTCCTCTATACAGCTTCCCGGGGTCACAGCAGTTGATCAGCACTAGCTGACCAGCTCCGCGTGGCGTCCTTCTGTCGGCTCTGCCTCCTTCCTGACTTTCGTGCTCCCTCCCTCACTGCTCTGCCGTAGGCTCTGCTTCCTGGGAAACCCTGGCTAAGACACCATCCATATGCTGACTCCCAAATGTGGATTTCCAGGCCAGACTTGAGCCTGGAACTCCAAATCCACACACCCAAACTCAGAATAGGAACCTCAGACTCAGCATGACCAAAATTAACCTCCTGATCGTCTCCCCCAAACCTGCTCCACCTGAAGCTTTCCCATCTCAAAAAGGGCAAATTTATGCTACCATGTGGCCAGGACCAACACCTGGAGTCCTCCGTGACTTCTATTTCTGCTAACAGCCTCCATCTGGTCCATCATTTCTATCTTCAGAAGGCATCCAAACCAGACTACTTGTCACACCTCCGGAACCGCCAGCCTTATTCAAGGCTCCATTATTCCCAGCCTGGAATGGGCAGTAGTCTCCTGCCTGATCTTCCTTCCAACCTTACTCTCTGCTGTCTGCTCTCCACAGAGCAGCTCAGGTCCCACTAAGATGTAACTCAGCTCGTGTCACTCATCTGCTCAAAACTCCCCAGTGGCTCTCATCTCACAGTCAAAGCCAAAGCCATGGCAGTCGCCTGCAAGACCCCAGAGCACACCCCGTTCCCCGCCATTCCTCTTTGCACTACCACTCTCCACCTCCCCCACTCTGCTCCAGCCACACTACTTGTCTCCTTTTCTTCCTTGAAGACACTGGGCATGCTTCCACCTCAGGGCCTTTGCATATGCTGGTCCCTCTGCCTGGCAGGCCCTTCCCCAGGTACCCACATAGCTTCAAAACCACTGTCCTTATTCAAGTCTTTCCTCAAATGTCAGCTTTTCAGAGACGCCTGCCTTGACCACACTACTGAAATTGCTAAGCTCTACCCCCACATACAGCCCTCTTCCCCGCCTCACTCTCCTCCACAGCACTTTTTTTCATTGTATAATATAACATATATACAAAGCAAAGAAGAAAGAAAAAAGCAATAGTTTTCAAAGCACTCTTCAACAAGCAGTTACAGGACAGATTCAAGAGCTTTTCATGGGCTACTATAGCATCATCTCAGATTTTTCCTTCTAGCTGTTTGAGAACATTGGAGGCTAGAAGGAATATTTTTTTGTCATCACAATCGACATTTTTTTTCCTTTTTTGTGAAAAAACACTCAATTTCAATTAGTTGTAGAACAGATTTCAGAGTTTGGTGTGGGTTCAATTCCATAATTTTAGGTTTTTACTTTTAGCTGCTCAAACTAAAAATCAATATGATACAGCAATCATACTCATTTGTTAAATCTGACCTTCTTCTCTGTATAACTCCACCATCACCTTTGATCTTTCTCCCACTCTTTAGGGATTTTGGGGCTCTGCCCATTCTAACTTTTTCATGTTGAAAGTGCTGTCATAATATGGGATAGGAAGATGGAACTAGCTGATGTTCTGGAGGCTGGGCCCTCTAGGTTTCAGGACTTATCTAGTGCAGGGTCCTTCACAGCTGTCTTTTTTTGCAATTTAGTTCATGTAATTGTTTACCTTCCCCGACTAAATACAAGCTCCAGAATGACAAGACTTGTTATCCCTTTTATTCGCTGCTGTAACCCTAACACCTGGAACTGTGCTTAGCACATAGTAGGCGCTCAATCATTTTGCTGAATTAATGAACTTCTTTCATCTGTATAAAGGGGAAAATAGGTCACAGGGCTTTTGAGAGGATGAGCATAGATGCAAATAAATGTTTGACACATGTTAAGCTTTTAATGGAAGTTGGCTGTTCTTCTCCCAAGTCTGAGAATTTGACCCCAAGACAGAAAATTATGCCCTTGAGGGAACAGTGGACTCCCTGACATCTGTGAGGGGAACCCTGCGACCAGTGACCCTGAATCAACCAGATGGTGGAACAGGGAGGTACCTCCCTGGCCAATCATACTTTATGATTAACCTGGGACATCGTTCCTGGAGGGCCAAAGGACCCAGCCTCTGGGACTCCCTGGAACTCTGAGTGGGTGAGGCGTGAGAAGCATGGACATTTCATCTGGTCTTGACTGAGAATCCAGAACAAGGCAGTGTTGAGTGAGGACCGAGGTACAACAATCACCCAGAACTAGCTGAAGTTTAGTAGATTGCAGATAGCAACTTCTTAACGATAGGAAACAACTGTATATTGCAGAAAAGGGGCTAATGATTGACTAAAAAATTTTTGTTTCACTTGTGCATGGACATGTGTACCAGATCACAATGTATTTTTAATTGTGGGTTCTAAAACTACTGTGTAGACTGGGAAATTAAGGCTTGGCTCAAACCCAGACTCCGTCCCCCTCCTACTGCTGTGGTTAGGCATGTACACTAAATATGTGGCAGGACAAGGGTCTTCAGGAGTGCCAGGGAAGGGGTAAGAGAAGGAGATTACCAATAGGAGGTTCTGGGTCAAGTTCATGGAGGTGACATTGGAGCAGACTTGGAGGTAAAAGGTGTTGGGTGCTGTGGCACCATCTGAAAAGTGGGCAGAGGCTCAGCCAGGGAAGAGGCCTTAAGGAGGAAGTGAGCTTAGCATCTTCAAGTAACAGCAAGGAGCTAGCATGGCCAAAGCAGGGGCAGTGAGGTGGGCCACAGCAAGGGCTCTGGCCTCGATTCTGAGTGGAATGGGAGCCACGGCAGTGTTTTCACCAGAGTGACATTATGGAAACTGATTTCAAAGGGCCACTCTGGTTATTGCCTTGAAACAACCCTAAGAGAGCGAGTGGAAGGAGGGAAACAAGTTGGGAGGCTCTGGTGGGGACCTCGGTCAGCCCAGGTGGTGGCAATGGAGGCGGGGCAAGGGGTCAGGGTCTAGCATCAGTTTGAAGTTCAGAAATGATGGCTTGGATGCAGCTTTCATGGATGTGGAGTCCAGGATGGTGTCCCAGTTTGTGGCCTGGGGCCTAGAAGGACGAGAGGAGGCCACCTAGACATGGAGGCCTCGGGGGTGGACAGGCAGGGCCCAGCAATATGATGGTGCTGAGTCAAGGTTCTGAGCAGCAGGGGGACGGGCAGGGAGACAGATGAGCGACCCACCCCCCCAATGAAAAGACAAAGATAAGGTCATAAGTAAATTCTCAGAAGACAACGTAGAGTGGACAGTCTGAGTCATTACTTTTAAGTGAAAAATGAATGGCCTGGAGTTATAGAGAAATCTGTAAAGAAATCACTAGATTTCTTGGTCCTTAAAGATAAGTTACATCACATGTTCTTCTGAGAGTATCCCATTCATTGCGACAGCGAGGAGGAACTCACAGGCAGATTTCACTAGGAACTTCCCCCAAACAAAGTTAAGGTCACTTCAACATACAACTTCCGGATTGGGTTATGTCAAGAAGTTTGCACAAGAGCAGTAAATCAACAAGTCAGAGGTCCCACAGAGGGTTTCCAACTACGTTTTATTTTAGTTTCCAATATTCTCAGCAATGATACATGAGTAATTCAGGCAAATCGTATCGCCTTAAGTAATCAGAGTGTCAAGCACGTCTTGCGCTCCAGCAAAATGAACATAAAAACAGAGAACAAAATTAGCAGCATTCAATTAAAGTGCTTTCTGCCAAACTTCTTTTGTAAAGGGTCTCTTCTTCAGCAGTATAAATTTCATATTTCGTATTGTGTAAGAAGTTCAAAAACCTATTTGTTCCCCATGGGCTATATCCAAAAAATTCATGCTTACTTACTTTTAAGTATTTTTTTTAAAAAAAAGAGCACAAAATTCATTGGAATTGTGGCACACGACGAGGTAACTACCACCCAGGCCTGGCAAAATGCTCAGAACATCCCCCCACCATCTACCACCCTGAGTCCATCATTTTGTTCCATGCAACAGGGAAGACTGAGGTTTGCAGACAAACAGGTAAGTGGAGAGGATGTCACCCATGTGGCCCCACCGGTGAGCAGAGGCCCCCACCTCATTTCTTGAATACGATGGCTGCTGGACTGAAAACCCGCAGGACAGCACTTCCTCTCCCTGCCTAAGCTCCTATCCTGTGCGCCTGTTTCAGGGAGAGAGGCCACCTGTTTCCTAGCAGCTCCCTGACCTATGCATCACAGGCTCTGTCACCCACTGCTTTTCCCAGACAGTTAGTACTTAGCAGACAGGAACCTGCCCCCACTTTAACGAGTAACAATCCCAAAACTCAACAATAGGAAATATTTTTCAAAGATAACATGGGGATAAATGTGTACCCGTCAGAGGCTCCAGGGATCAGGAGGGTGACAGCAAGGGTGCTGGGTTTCCCATACGTTCTCTTGGCCTAACTCCAGTCACTGACACGGGAATTAGGTGTGGAGGACTGGTGGTCAAGGGCGCGTGGGGTGGACAGGGAAATATCTCTAAGAGATGTGATCAAGCAAGTGAGATGGGGACCTCAAGTGAGAGGGATGGGGGATCTCCAACCCCATGAAACCTGCCTAGAGCAAGGTCAAATGGAGGGCTTGTTCTATACCGAAGCCATATTCCCTAACTATCCTGGGTGGGGCCACACTCCTCTAACCTGTCACAAAGGTCACCTTCTTCTACCATTCCTCCTTCTACTACATCCCTTAACAAATCCAAACCAAATCACCTTTCATCGATAATAAAACCAGACTACACAGGCCAAGGACTGAAACTAGAGCAAGTGACTCAGTGAAGAGAAGAGTGCCAAGCCCCTCTTTGTCACGATAAGTCTCCCGCTCTGACAGCATGGCACCCATCCACACCTCTTCACACACCGCTCCCCTGAAGAGGTCTGAGCTGCCTCTGCAGCAATCTGGACCACCCTTCATGGCGGAGGGCCTGCTCAGTCTCAAGCTGAGGCATAGTAAGCCTCGCCACAGAGATCTGTCTGAAAAGCTCTACAAATGGAAGAAAATGTGAATGCTAGAGGGCCAAGCTGACCCAGCCAGAAGTCCTGGGATGGATTCAGCCTTCCTTGAACTATTTCTAATGCAGTACGGGAAAAAAATCAAACCACCTCCCCAAGGAGCCTCTCTCTGCAGGTGTGCTGGGTACAGGAAGGGCAGGTGTGGCCCGGTTGGTGCCAGCGCGGAACGCAGCAAAGGAGGGGTGTCTGACAACTCTGGAGGCTTCAAGTCGCGCTCGGCAATGCCAAGGGACCCAGAGACCTTAGCAAGCAATCAAATGATCTGCAATCAATTAACCTGACGGAACAGAGAAAAGACCCCACTTCAACTCCTTGGTACCATCCTGTCATTCATCATCATTAAAAACGTTCCTTTGGGGGTATGAGGTGGAAGATTTTCCTGCAACAGCAGGCAAAGGAGGGAGAAAAAATTAATTAGCATTTAAGGGGAGCTTTCAATTGTCAGGGCAGTGGCCACAGGCAGGAGCTGCATAACTCCTGGTGGGAGGCCCACAGAGCACAGAGAGCTGGCGGCGACACCCCTCTCCATGCAGGCTCCGGCTCCAGGCCATGCACTATCTGCTGGGTTGCAGGTACTGGTGCGTGAACATGTTGAGTTCACTGTCCAACCAACCGGCTTTATTCCTGCAAAGACATGGAAGTGATAACAGATAATAAAAGGTACTATGAGCAGAGCATTCCAAGCACTGTTCTAAGAATACCCGACACATATACAAATTTAATCCTGATTACATTTTTATCCTTATTTTACAGATGAGGAAGATGAAGCCCAAGGAAGTTAAATAAATTCCTAAGGTCACACTGTTAATAACTAATGGAGCTGAGAGGCAGGATTTTCTGACTCTCAAGCCCTGTTTGGTTCACCCTGGGACCACTGCTAAGTCCTTTAATGGTTGGGAACTCAGTTGTCCAACTTGTCAAGTAAGGGTCCTCCACCCCTGTTCCTGTGGTTTAAAAGAGGCAGCAGAGATGCCCTCTCTTTTCCCCAAATGCCCTGGGATTTTCCAGGGGCAGGAGCACAATGTGTCCCTAGGAGATAGCTGCCCCAGAGGGCAGGGAGGAACACATCCACAGAGTCAAAGGAAGAGAAGTCCACTCTTCAGGCAAGGGGGCCGGAGCTGGCACCCTTTGAAGCATCTCCCCTTTGGCTTTGACACCCAGCAGGCCTCATGATGTCAGGGATGGGGTCAGGAAGTCTGGGGTCCCTGTAGTGTGGATGTTATCGCAGGCTGAGGGGGCTATGGGCTTTTGCATTCAGTTCTACAGCTGTGTAATGAAGTCTCACTCCCAACGAGACAGAAGAAAGTTAAGTGATTTGCCCAAAAGAAGTGGCCAGACTAGAACCCAGAACTCCTGGCTCCTTGGACTGACACTTCCTAGCAAACTGCTATGGGAGCTCTGAGTCACTAGAGAGATGCCATGGAGCTCTGGGTTGAAGATCCCAGCTCTGCTTTGGCAACGGTTAGTGGTGATGGTAGCACAACACTGAACTTAATAACCACCGATGAACTGACTTTAAAGTGGCTAGAACGGGAAATTTTATATTGTGTATATGTCACCACAGTAAAAATTATCACAAAAAGTGGACTTTAATGTAAACTATGGACTTAAGTTAATCATAGACTCATAAAGCTGGCTCATCAACTATAATAAATGGTCCACAATGACCAAAATGTTGTTAACAGGGAAAACTGGGGCTGAGGTGGAGGGATATATGGGAACTCTGTACCTTCTGCATGATTTTTCTGTAAACCTACAGCTGCTCCAGAAAAAATAAATTAAAAAAACAAATCCCCCACAGCTCTGCCAGTCACCATCTAGCTTTCCTGTGGGGGAAAAAGGTGAAATGTGCCCTCGCTGGGCTTACGGAATTGGAAGATGAGGCAAGTGCACTAGACTAGCTCAGCACCCCCCAGCAAACAGCAGACACAAAGGGAAGACAGGTGAGCAGAGGTCAGGTGCTGGGCCAAGCACGCCTGGATTCTTTTTCCAGCATGCCTGTTTGATGGGGGATTCCAGACAAGTTACTTGATCTCTGGAGGCATCAAATTTCCTACTTGGGGAAGGGCCTGAGGTGCTGCAGTTGAGCAAAAGGTGGGTGAGATTCAGCCCCCCCCCCCCGCAATCACTGTCCCCCAACTGCAAGTACTTGCAGGGCAGGGACTGTGTCTCCTTGAAGCTCCAACAATGGCGTTGCATCTGGCACTCAACAGAGACCCAGCACACCAGAGCCCATCGCTTCCAGCTGCCCCCACCAACCTCACCTGAGCAGTTTTGCTTTGCTCTGAAGTGAATTAAGAACTTCAATTTTCTTGTTCATGGCAGCAATTTCCTGCTCCAGGTTTTCCCGGGTGACATCAACTTGCTGGCACAAATGAGCGAAAGTCCCAGACAGTTCCCTAAGGGGAGAGAGCCGGGATCAGCTGGGCCCTGCAGCTGTTTGTGCCAGATGCAGTCGGGGGCTAAGCCAAAGTGAGAGCAGGGCAGCAGCTGGGCCCGTTCACACCCTTGCTGCAGCGTGACCCTGTGCCCGTCCTGGTTTGGCAGAATCTTCCCTACTTCCTGCTGAAACTTAAAAAACCACAACAAAACATTCAGTATCAACGTGACGGGAGAAAGAGGGGCTTTAAGCAGTGCACCTGGCTCAGGCATAAGAGACCAGGATTCAGATCTTGGCCGTGCTGCTAACCAGCCAAGTAGCAGGGGACAAGCAGGACTCTCAAGTCCCGATGTCTTCATTTGGAAAAAGAAATGCCAATAAAAACATGTACCTGATAGGATTAGAAAAGTAAATGAAAAAATTTGTACAAAATGGGCTTGCCACACAGCAATAAAAGAAGGAAATGGGCAGATAGCCCCCCAGCCCCAAAACCAAGCAATGGACTCCCACCAGGCCTCAGATGTACTGTGAAGAACAAGCTATGACTAAGAATTTCAAGGCCAGATCGACAGCCTGAGCCCTTCAAACCAACCTACAAGAAATCCTATTAATATCCCTCTTCTTCCCATTTCTTCCAAGGGGAACCAGAAACTTACTGCGTCCCAGGTCAGGACATAAGGTACTCCTCGAGGGACCCCACCCCATCCCTGGCCTCGAAGCTGGTCCTGCACAGAAAGCACAGGACTCTTTGGCAGCTGCTAGGGCATAAAGTGCTGTGTTTTCCTAAGGGAATTTCCAAGCCAGCTGGAAGGGAGAGAGGGCTGACTGCACCTAGAGGGAAGGCCTGACCCACAGAAGCTGGCACCGACCCACTTGGACTGGATGGAGCACACTCACTGCTGAACTTGGTGGCTGCAGTTGGAGCCAGTGTAGCTGATGATGAGCTGCAGCTTCTCACTGGCATACTCTACAAACTGGCGCTTAAAGGCTCGTTCCTTGGCCTTCGTGGTCCAGGTGAGGCGCTCGTAAACGTAGAGGAGGCCGTAGAGCCCGAAGGAGAGGGCGATAAGCCGCCAGCCCACCGCCTTCCACACCTGCCGAGGCCCAGAGGTCAGCCCGGGGCAAAGATGCTCTGCAATGCCTCTACTCCCATCCTAGCTGACCTGTTTCTACGAGGAAGCCTCCTGTTCCCACTTAGAATACCTCTTCCCAGATGTCTCCTTTGATCCCACTGAGGACAGAAGGACAGGGATCAGCTCTAGTTTGGAAATGAGGAAAACTTAAGAGCTGGGCATGCAGCACGCCTGGTGTGCAAGGTGAGAGGCCCAGGACTAGAAGCACGGATGATGGAACGCAAGGTTCAAGATAAATGCTGAAGTGTAACAAGGCAGTGCCCAATTCTAAGGATAATGCCAGGAAGAATTCGCTTATCATTCTCTAGCGGCTAGCTTCTTTGGGTCTGGTTTGCAATAGTCGGTTCAAGGCAGAGTGATTCTGGTCAGGGAGCACTGACCATGGAGTTGGGAATCTAGGTTCTAGTGCTGGTCGTGTGAAGTTTCTTTATTTCTGTTTCCTCACTTACAAAATGGGCATAATGACCTATGCCTGTTTCTCAGGGCCGTTAAGGTAAAACGAGATACTTTTGAAATCTGGAATAACTACCAAGCATTATTGCCTCAGCTGATGATCCTGTGCCAGGTTACTGTCTGTGAAAAAGGGCCAGAGCATGTGCCATCTGCAGTCCAAGGGAAAGGGGCCTCCTCGTTTACTCCAGCCCCAATCCCACAAGCTGGAATGCAACTCTTGGCAATTTTCACTATGATTACACCTGCTTCCACAGCCAGAAGCTGGGGAGACCCTTATTACTGAGAAGGCAGCTGCAATCTCAGGCCTCTGGGTGCAACCAAGGGAAAGATAGGCGAGGGTTCAAGTCCTGCCCTGGCCTCTTTTCACTTTATGCCCTGCAAGTTATGTTCTGTGGTTTCCTCACCTGCAAACAAGTAACTCCTCATTATGCTCACCTCTCCAGAATCCAGGTTTGCCTATCTCTACACCCACCATGTAGCACAGGCTGACAGGAAAGAGCCAGGCTTGGCCACAGATGGGGTCAGAGTTCAAAGCACTGCTGTATCTTCAGCAAGTTCCCTCATCTCTGATGGGAATAGTGCTGTCTAAATGTCATGCTAATTGAGTGTGATCTCCCCACGAGATCTCAGTGAAAAGTCATCAGTGGGTGTGATAGCATTTTGCTCACCATGAAATGCTTGGTTAACTGAGAGACTACCACCAGAACCCTGGCCCTCAGTTGCTGCCCACCTGTCTGCCCCTCAACAAACCCCCAGCCCAAGCAGGGTCTGTCACTGACCACTCCTCCAACAACGAGGATGCCCATGGAGGTCCTGGAGGTCAGAGAGGCCAGCCCAGTAACCATGGAAACCATAAGTTCTTCCTGGGTTAGTGAGCCCTGAGGCAGTGGGGGCATGCTGGGATTGGCTGGTGTCAGAGGGACGGGGCGCTGAACCTGAGAAGAGAAACAACAAGAGGGTGAGAAGAACATGGCAAGTCTTTTGCTCAGTTGAGCCTTCAGTGACTCTCAAGGCTGGGGGTGCTGGAACAGACACAGAGAATGGCTCTTCAATTTCCAAAAAGCAAGATGAGGGAAAAATGAGCTTCACTTGGAGTCAAGAAGGATTTAAGCTTCCTAACATACCTGCCAGCTCAAAGATGAGTCTTGTGTGATACCACAAAGCATCAACAGGAGCCACCTGGAATCCTTCAGCAGTCCCCCAAAGTCCAGATGTGTACTGGGAATGGTACACTCCCTAATGCAAGTGGTATCTAAATGGCTATTTTTAAATTTATTTTTAAAAGACAGTATTGCCAATGAATATTTTAAAAATTTACTATATTTAACAGCTACCTATTTTAATGTGCATTAGAAAAAATATTGTAGCATTCGTTATTTCACAAATAGTACTGCTTAGGACCAGGCCAGGTTGGTTTGACCATAATGGGCCACATGGGGGCACAAAACGCCAAGGCTGTGGACCTCACCACACACTGTCTGAGAACGGCTGGTGTGCCTGCAGGCAGGACACAGACTCTGTGATCCACCCCTAAGGGACGCAGACTCTGTGACCCATGTGCTGCTCCTGAGGGTGAGAAACTCGGCTTGCCTGGTCATTGTAGCCCATCAATGCCCGACGGCTGTTCTTGGGGCCCAGGAACCTATTCACGAGCATGGTCCACCCCAGAGAGAAATGGAACTCGATGTCCTCCTGGAAGTCAGCACACAGCTTGTCACAGTTGAGGTCATAGCTGAGGGAGAAGCACTGCCGAGGGACCAGCACGTCTATCTGACTCCGCATAGACATGGGAAGAAGGGGTTTCAGGCCATCTACAAGGAAAAGAAATGGGGCAAAAGCACAGCACTTCAACCCTGTGCATAGCAGTGCCACGCTGCAGGAATGTGGGCCAAGCCAGCTACTGCCAGGATGCTGAGCAGTCCTGCAGAGAAACCAAGCTCTAGACGAGCTGGTCCACAGGCCTCGGAGGGCCTCTCTCATGGAAGGTACGCCAGTTCTTCCCAGGCATTGGCAGACAGAGGTTGCATACCTGTAACATTTATGCCTCATGGATTTGAGAAACCTGTAACATTTATGCCTCATGGATTTGAGAAACATGTCAAATCCTCAGTCTAAAACAATCCCGTGTGGTAACACAGGATGGGTTACCCAAGTCTACGTACAGAATGAATTCATGACCTATACCCAGAATCTGAAGGTATCGAGTTGAATCATCATAAATGGAGACAGATAAAGAAAGGTCACTATTTCTTTAGATTGGCCTCTGAATCTGATCTTGGGCAGTCCCAGAGCCCTAGATCCAAGCTTCCCTGGGGCACTGACCTATCATTTCCTGCTGCATGGTTTGCAGGGAGGTGGTGATGGATGTGGAACAGCGGTCAGACATGTTCCGGCCCAGTCCTTCCTCTATATGGCGATGCAGTTCCTACAACCAGAAGAGGAGGATGAAGGAGGCAGCACTTCCCTCAGGAGTTCCTTCTGGGAGCCAAAGGATGAGGAGATCCTGAGGATGGTCAGCCTCACACCCACCAGATGATTATGGAAGGCAGGGTGAAGTACTGGTCTTTTCTCCCTGGCTTCCACTACCAATGATGGGGAGGCCCTGACACAGAGCAGATGGGCAGAATCGCTGCCTGCAGGGCTTCTACGCAACAGCCAAAAAGAATGAAGGAGTTCCCCTGCCAAGAGCACCCACTGCTTAATGACTCACATTCTTATAAACCTTGAGAACAACTGGAGAAGGATGGAAATCCATCTGGTACTCGTCCACCAGAACAGAAAGGCGCCTGATCTCCTCAGCCATTGCAGTCGACACCTACAGCAAAAGGAAGCATGGTGTTAAGTATCACAGAAGACTGTGGATCAATTCTTATACATGAGGAGAGACTCTAATAGACTGTAAACCTACCCCTCAAACCAGCAGTTTCCTCAGCTGCTCTATGGAATAAAAATTATTCAAGGGAAGTGTAACAAATAAGGTATCAGTGGCTGAGAGAGTTCAAATAAAGTCAAGAGGCTACTCTAGAGGCCACTCTTATGCAAGCTTCAGTTACATATTGCTACCTATCATAGTTTGACAACCCCCAACCAAAAACATTCCTGCCAACCCTAAAGAATACATAGGGCATTATATGAGATGCTACAAAGGTTTCATGTACTAGGTTTACTTTCCAGAAACCTACAACCTCCAGTGGGGTCCCTAGACAAGTCCTGAAATGCACAGGGGTCAGCCTCTCCAGATCATCAACTAGTTTCATCCTCTTTTCCGTATTATTAACAGCCTCTTCCAACATGAAAAAGTTAGAATGGGCATAGCCCAAATACCCTAAAGAGTGGGAGAAAGATCAAAGTCAATGGTGGAGTTACACAGAGAAGGCAGGGTTTAACAAATGCGTATGACTACTGAATCATTATACTAATATTTCTTTTAGTCTCCAGTGTCTTGGAGCAGCTAGAAGGAAAAACCTAAAATTGTGGAACTGAAACCCATACCAAACTCTGAAATCTGTTCTACAATTAATTGTTGCAGTGTGCTCTAAAATTTATTGCTGTTTTGTATATATGTTATTTTTCAAAAAAAAGAAGAAAAAAGTCTATTGTGATGATAAATGCACATCTATGTGATGATATTGTGAACCACTGATTGCACACTTTGGATAATTACATGGTATGTGAATATATAATATATATCAACAACAACAAAAAAAAAACTCAAGGAAAAAAGGACCTGAAGAGATATGTTGGTCAAATGCCCTCCCTGATATGGAGAACCCAGGGAAGGAACTCCCTGATATGTGGCCCAGGGAAGGAAGATTTGCCTAGGGTCACACAATGGGACAACAGAACACAAGGGGAGGCTCCGTACTCTTGAGTCAGGACTACAACTTCCTTCCAGAAGGCAAGAACCCCCCAAAAATGAAGATGTCTGTTTTTGCACTTTTCCAGCACCCTGGACTCTGCTCTGACTCCAAATCTCCCCAAAGATGCTTCCTTTTCATTTCTTACCTGCCTTTCGACTTCCTCTGTAATCTGCTTAATTCGCAGTTTGTAGTCTTGTGCCAAGAGCTCTAGCTGTTTGTCGATAAACCTCAGCCGGTCTTGCCGCTCTTCACGCATTTCCAGGCAATAAACCCTGAGAACAAACAGTGCTGGTGAGAAGACTTAGGTTCCCCCCTAAGCTGAAGAGCAAGAGGGAACACCAGAAAACAAACAGAACCCACCAGTTATCCTGGCCAGGCAAGGCCAGAGGGCCTGGGCAGCTTCCCACACAAACCCAGGGGCATGATCTTGCCCTTCCTAGGCATGAGGGAGACACCACAGCCCAAGGTTCCCTGTTACGTCTTCCATTTGGGAGATGATATGGTAGTGAGAGTGGGCAGAGAGTTTCAGGGGTTTTAGAACAAGTTCCACCAATAAATACAGGAAAAAAAGGCCCAACCTCACTATCAATCAAGGAAGTGAAATTATAAAAGAGTTACTACTTTCTACTCAGAAGCCTGCCAAAAACTATGAAGTGTAATGTACTAGTGAAGGTGTGGGGAAATGGAGTTCCTAATATGCTGCTGGTGGGATGATGAACAGGTACAGCTGCTTTTGAGAGCAATAAAGTAAAATTGAAACTGTGTATACCCCAAGACAGCAAAGTCCCATCTTTAGGAATGAACCCTAGAAAGACTCTTACAAATGTCCATAAGGGGACATAGGAACAGATGTTCACTGCAGTAGGGTTTGCAACAGCAAAAACTTAAAATCTAAACATCAATCCATAGGAAAATGAGCTGGATTCACAATGGAATGCTCTATAGCAGTTTAAAATTTATGAGCTCCAACTACATGTATCAATAAGGATAGAGTGCAAAAAATAATGCTGAGGGGAGGAGCAAAGATGGCGGCTTAGCAAGATGTGGGATTTAGTCCGTCCTCCAGAACACCTACTAAATAACCAGAAACAGTACAGAACAGCTCCTGGGGCCACACCAGTGACCGGACACACAGTGTACCCCAGTCTAGACCAGCTGGACGTGCTGCGAGCCCCCCCAGAACCATGAGTTCCCCAAGCCGCAGTGGCTAGTGCCCCTCCCCAACCGGCTGCTTCCCAGAGGGGAAAGGAAAGGGACTTTACCAGCAGCAGGGGCTGAGCCCAACCAAACGTCAATTGTGGAATTAATTCACAAATCCTGACAACTAAAAATAGGCCCCCGGCTCAGGTGAACCTGGTCAAAGCGGAGGTCGCTGATTTTTGCCCCGGTGCCAAGGGGGCAGGGCTGACAGAAAAAGAAAAAAAAAACAAAACAGGTTTTTGTAGCTGTGTTTCTACAGAGGCTTGGCTGCACTTGCATACAGTGGCAGGGCTTCTCGGGAGGCAACTGCCCCAGGCATAGGCAGAAACAAGCTTTTTTGAGAGCTTGTCTGGAGCCAGTGCCTTCCCCAGGGGAGGGGTGAGGCCCAACTCAGGTGGAATCCCTCCCTCAAGGAATTCAGACCCCAGGGTCTAGAAAAGGGAGCGATTAAAGCCAGCCTACAACCTCTCCTGTCTCCACCACTCTCCCAGCAGTGAGAGTCTGCTAAAGTTAAAGGTACCACATCACCTTATGCTGGTGGGACCTGCAGGCAGACAAGCGCCACATACTGGGCAGAATAAGAAAAACAGAGCCCAGAGACTTCACAGGAAAGTCTTTCAACCTGCTGGGTCTCACCCTCAGGGAAAACCGAAGCAGGTGACTCTTCCCTCCAGACAGGAGGCCAGTTTGGTCTGGGAAAATCAGGCTGAGGTCTATAATACCTAAGTAGACCCTTCTAAGGGTTGGGGGAAAAGGCACCATACAGGCAGGGCAAGAAACAAGAAAACAAAAACTGAAAAATGTTCTTCTGTTAAACAGAACCTAAACTAGGGGTCCAGAAAAAGCTGAACTGAATGTCAAAGAACAGATAGACAACAAATTCACCCAGCAAGAAAACCCTAGGTAAAAGAAGTGAAAACAATCTCCAGAATAAACTAATTAAGGTGATTAAATGCCTAGATGCCAACAAAAAATAACAAATCACACTAGGAAAACTGAAGATATGACCTAGTCAAAGGAACAAACCAACAATTCAAATGAGATACAGGAGTTGAAACAATTAATTCAGAATGTACAAACAGACATGGAAAACCTCATCAAAAATCAAATCAATGAACTGAGGAAGGATATAAAGAAGGCAAGGAATGAACAAAAAGAAGAAATCCAAAGTCTGAAAAAACAGATCACATAACTGATGGGAATGAAAGACACAGTAGAAGAAATTTAAAAAAATGGAAATCTACAATGTTAGATTTCGAGAGGCAGAAGATAGGATTAGTGAACTGGAGGACAGAACATCTGAAATCCGACAAGAAAAAGAAAATATAGGGAAAAAAATGGAAAAATATGAGCAGGGACTCAGGGAATTGAATGACAATATGTAGCGCATGAATATACGTGTCGTGGGTGTCCCAGAAGGAGAAGAGAAGGGAAAAGGAGGAGAAAAAGCGAATGGAGGAAATTATCACTGAAAATTTCCCAACTCTTATGACTTAAAATTACAGATCCAAGAACTGCAGCGTACCCCAAAGAGAACAGATCCAAATAGACATACTCCAAGACACTTACTAATCAGAATGTCAGAGGTCAAAGAGAAAGAGAGGATCTTGAAAGCAGCACGAGAAAAGCAATCCATCACATACAAGGGACGCCCAATATGACTATGCGCAGATTTCTCAGCAGAAACCATGGAGGCGAGAAGACAGTGGGATAATATATTTAAATTACTAAAAAAGAAAAACTGCCAACCAAGAATTGTATATCCAGCAAAATTGTCCTTCAAAAATGAGGGAGAAATTAAAACATCTTCAGACAAAAAAATCGCTCAGAGAATCTGTGACCAAGAGACTGGCTCTGCAAGACCAGCTCTGCAAGAAATATTAAAGGGAGCACTAGAGGCAGATATGAAAAGACAGAAGAGAGAGGTGTGGAGCAGAATATAGAAAGAAAGACTATGAGTAAAGGTAAAAAGAAGGAAAATTAGATATGACATATAAAATCCAAAAGGCAAAATGGTGGAAGAAAGTACTACCCATGCAGTAATAACACTAAATGTTAATGGATTAAACTCCCCAATCAAAAGACACAGACTGGCAGAATAGATTAAAAAAACAGGACCCATCTATATGCTGTCTACAGGAAAGACATCTTAGACCCAAGGATAAACACAGGTTGAAAGTGCAAGGTTGGGAAAAAATATTTCATGCAAATACCAATCAGAAAAGAGCAGGAGTAACTATACGAATATCCAACAAATTAGACTTTAAATGTAAAACAGTTAAAAGAAGAACACTATGTATTAATAAAATGAACAATTCAAGAAGACATAACAATCATAAATATTTATGCACCAAGCCAGAATGCTCCAAAATACATGAGGCAAACACTGAAAACACTGAAAAGGGAAATAGACACACCTACAATAATAGTTGGACACTTCAATTCCACACTCTCATCAATGGACAGAACATCTAGACAGAGGATCAATAAAGAAACAGAGAATTTTAATAATACAATAAATGAGCTAGACATTTATAGACCATTACACCCCACAACAGCAGGATACACCTTTTTCTCAAGTGCTCATGGATCACTCTCAAGGATAGACCACATGCTGGGTCACAAAGCAAGTCTCTAATTTAAAAAGACTGAAATCATACAAAACACTTTCTCAGATCATAAAGGAATGAAGCTGGAAATCAATAATAGGCAGAGTGCCAGAAAATTCACAAATATGTGGAGGCTGAAAAACACACCCTTAAATAACCAGTGGGTCAAGGAAGAAATTACAAGAGAAATCAGTAAGTATCTCAAAGCAAATAAAAATTAAAACACAACGTATTAAAACTTATGGGATGCAGCAAAGGAAGTCCTAAGAGGGAAATGTATTGCCCTAAATGCCTATATCAAAAAACAAGAAAGGGCAAAAATCGAGGAATTAACTGTCCACTTGGAAGAAGTAGAGAAAGAACAGCAAACTAACTGCAAAGCAAGCAAAAGGAAAGAAATAATGAAGATTAGAGGAGAAATAAATGAAATTGAGAATATGAAAACAATTGAGAAAATCAACAAAATCAAAAGCTGGTTCTATGAGAAAATCAATAAGATTGATGGACCCTTAGCAAGACTGACAAAAAGTAGAAGGAAGAGGCTGCAAATAAATAAGATCAGAAATGGAAGAGGAGACATAACCACTGACCCCACAGAAATAAAGGAAGTAATGACAGGATACTAAGAACAACTTTATGCTTATAAACACGACAATGTAGATGAAATGAACAACTTTCTAGAAAGGCATGAACAACCAACTTTGACTCGAGAAGAAACAGACGACCTCAACAAACCAATCACAAGTAAAGAAATGAAATCAGTCATTAAGAAGCTCCCCAAAAAGAAAAGTCCAGGACCAGATAGCATCACAGGTGAATTCTACCAAATATTCCAGAAAGAATTAGTACCAATCCTGCTCAAACTCTTCAAAAAAATTGAAGAGAAGGGAAAGCTACCTAACTCATTCTATGAAGCCAACATCATCCTCATACCAAAGCCAGACAAAGATATTACAAAAAAAAGAAAACTACAGACCAATCTCTCTAATGAATATAGATGCAAAAATCCTCAACAAAATTCTAGCAAATCGAATCCAGCACATTAAAAGAATTATACGTCATGACCAAGTAGGATTCATGCCAGGTATGCAAGAATGGTTAACATAAGAAAATCAATTAATGTAATACACCATATCAAGAAATTAGAGCAGAAAAGCCACATGATCATCTCGATTGATGTAGAAAAGGCATTTGACAAAATTCAACATCCTTTCCTGTTGAAAACACTTCAAAGGATAGGAATAAAAGGGAACTTCCTCAAAATGATAAAGGGAATATACGAAAAACCCACAGCTAGCATCATCTTCAGTGGAAAAACTGAAAACTTTCCCCCTAAGATCAGGAACAAGACAAGGATGTCCACTATCACCACTGTTATTCAACATTGTGTTGGAAGTTCTAGCCAGAGCAAGTAGACAAGGAAAAGAAATACAAGGCATCAAAATTGGAAAGGAAGAAGTAAAACTCTCACTGTTTGCAGATGATATGATATTATATGTTGAAAACCCCGAAAAATCCACAGCAAAACTACTAGCGCTAATTAATGAGTACAGCAAATTGGCAGGTTACAAGATAAACACTCAAAAATCTGTAGTGTTTCTATACACTAGTAATGAACAATCTGAGCGGGAAATCAAGAAAAAAATTCCATTTACAATTGCAACCAAAAGAATAAAATATTTAGGAATAAATTTAACTAAAGAGACAAAAGACCTATACAAAGAAAACTACAAGAAATTGTTAAAAGAAATCACAGAAGACCTAAACAGATGGAAGAGCATACTGTTTTCATGGACTGGAAGACTAAATACAGTTAAGATGTCAATTCTACCTAAATCGATTTACAGATTCAATGCAATACCAATTAAAATCCCAACAACTTACTTTTCAGAAATGAAAAACCAATAACCAAATTTATCTGGAAGGGAAGGGTGCCCCAAATAGCTAAAAATATCCTGAGAAAAAAAACAAAGTCGGAGGTCTCACGCTACCTGACTTTAAGGCATATTATGAAGGTACAGTGGTCAAAACAGCATGGTTCTGGCATAAAGACAGATATATTGACCAATGGAATCGAATAGTGTTCAAATATAGACCCTCTCATCAATGGACAATTGATCTTTGATAAGGCAGTCAAGCCAACTCACCTGGGACAGAACAGCCTTTCAGTAAATAGTGCCTAGAGAACTGGATATCCATACGCAAGAGAATGAAAGAGGACCCATATCTCACACCCTATACAAAAATTAACTCAAAAGGGATCAAAGACCTAAACATTAGCTCTAAGCCCATAAAACTGCTAGAAGAAAATGGAGGGAAATATAAATCTTATACTAGGAGGTGGTTTCCTAGACCTTACACTCAAAGCATGAGCATTGAAGAAAGAAAGAAAGAAATGGGAACTCCTCAAAATTAAACACTTTTGTGCATCAAAGAACTTCATCAAGAAAGTAAAAAGACAGCTTACGCAATGGGAGACAACATTTGGAAACGATATATCAGATAAAGGTCTAGTATCCAGAATTTATAAAGCAATTGCTCCACTCAACAACAAAAAGACAGCCAACCCAATTACAAAATGGGCAAAAGACTTGAACAGACACTTCTCAGAAGAGGAAATACAAATGGCCAAAAGGCACATGAAGAGATGCTCAACTTCCCTGGCTATTAGGGAAATGCAAATCAAAACCACATCTCACACCCACCAGAATGGCCATTATCAATAAAATAGAAAATGACAAATGCTGGAGAGAACGTGGAGAAAGAGGCACACTTATCCATTGTTGGTGGTAGTGTCAAATGGTACAATCGCTGTGGAAGGCAGTTTGGCAGTTCCTCAAAAAGCTAAATATAGAATTGCCATATGACCCAGTAATACCATTGCTAGGTATCTACTCAGAGAACATGAGGGCAAGGACACAGACATTTGCACACTAATGTTTATAGTAGCATTATTTACAACTGCGAAGAGATGGAAATAGCCAAAATGTCCATCAACATACAAGTGGCTACACAAACTGTGGTATATACATACGAAGGAATATTACGCAGCCGTAAGAAAGAATAAATTTATGAAGTATGTAACAACATGGATGGACCTTGAGGACATTATGCTGAGTGAGATTAGCCAGAAACAAAAGGACAAATACTGTATGTCTCACTGGTATGAACTGACATTAGTAAATAAACTTGGAGAATTTCATTGGTAACACAGACCACCAGGAGGTAGAAATAGGGTAAGATATTGGGTAATTGGAGCTGAAAAGGAAACAGATTGTGCAACAGGACTGAATGTAAAAACTCAGAAATGGACAGCATAATACTACCTAACTGTAATACAATTATGTTAAAACACTGAATGAAGCTGAACGTGAGAATGATAGAGGGAGGAGGGCTGGGGGCACAAACGAAATCAGAAAGAAAGACAGACAATGAAGACTGAGATGGTATAATCTAGGAATACCTAGAGTGTATAATGATAGTGACTAAATGTACAAATTAAAAATGTTTTTGCATGAGGAAGAACAAAGGAATGTCATTGCTGTAGGGTGCTGAAAATAGATGGTAATTAATATTGTAAAATTTCAACTTATGTGTGAGACTAAAGCAAAAAATGTTTATTTGGTACAAAATTTATATTCTGACTAGTGCATTTCCTAATATAACTTATGTAGACAGCTTAATTGAACACCATAAGTACATGGAACCTTGAGTAGGACATGAGATTTTGTTGGTTTGACCAGAGTGATGCCCCGATAAATCCCAGAATGATTTGAACAGTGAATAAAAAAGTATTTACAAAAATGATGAGAAAGGAGGAAAATTCAACTTCCCCAAGTTGAATTCTTGATATTCTCACAAGCAGTGTGGACAATCAAAGCTATAGGCTGAGCCCCCAATCTTGGGGTTTGTTCATATAAAACTTAACCTCACAAAGAATAGGTCAAGCCTACTTAAAATTAGGCCCAAGAGTCACCCCCAAGAGAACCTCTTTTGTTGTTCAGATGTGGCCTCTCTCTCTCTCTCCAGCCAACATAACAAGCAAACTCACCACCCTCCCCCTGTCTATGTGGGACATGACTTCCTGGAAATGTGGTACAGAAATCCTGGACTGAGCTGAGACCCAGCATCAAGGGATTGAGAAAACCCCTAGAATGAGCTGAGACTCAGCATCAGGGAATTGAGAAAACCTTCTCAACCAAAAAGGGGAAGAGTGAAATGAGACAAAATAAAGTGTCAATGGCTGAGGGATTCTAAACAGAGTCGAGAGGTTATCCTGGAGGTTATTCTTATGTATTAAATAAATATCACCTTATTAGTCAAGATGTAGTGGAGAGGCTGGAGGGAACTGCCTGAAAATGTGGAGCTGTGTTTCAGTAGCCATGTTTCTTGAAGATGATTGTATAATGATACAGCTTTCACAATGTGACTGTGTGATTGTGAAAACCTTGTGTCTGATGCTCCTTTTATCTACCTTATCAACAGACGAGTAAAACATATGGAATAAAGATAATAATAGGGGCAACAAATGTTAAAATAAATTTAGAGTGAAATGCTGGTGATTACTGAGGGGGAGGGGTGGGGGGTATGGTATGTATTAATTTTTTTCTGTTTTCTTTTTATTTCTTTTTTCTGAATAGAAGCAAATGTTCCAAGAAATGATCACAATAATGAATATGCAACCGTGTGATGATATTGTGAATTACTGATTATATATATAGAACGGAATGATCAAAAGTTATGAATGTTTGCGTTTGGTGGGTTATTTTGGTATTAAAAAAATTTTTTTTTAATTAATAAAAAATAATAATAATGCTGAAATGTTCTAAGTAATGATCATGGTGATGAATATACGATGAGTCATTGATTATATACCAAGAATGGAATGTTCATATGTTAAGAATGTTCATGTTTGTACATTTATGTTTTGTCAATAAAAATAAATAGGGCGGGCCATGGTAGTTCAGCAGGCAGAGTTCTTGCCTGCCATGCTGGAGACCCGGTTTCGATTTCTGGTGCCTGCCCATGCAAAAATAAATAAATAAAATAAACAAAAAACAATGCTGAGTAGAAAGAGACAGATGCAGAGTACAACTACAGTGTGAAACCATATCTGTACATTTAAAACAGGGAACAGGAGAACATTAAATACTTTCCAGGATTGATTTTTTAAAAAGTAGTTTTTAAGTGGATGATGAGACCATAACCAAGTTCACAGTAGCGGCTGCCTCTGAAGAGGGGCAGTGACACTGGGATGGGGTAAAAGACTCAAAGGGCACTTAAAATTTTTTTTTAATTTTAACTTAAAGTAAAGCAAACATTAACTGTCAACTCGGTGTGATGGAAGCAAGGTGTTTTTATATTATTCATATCATTTTTATATTATCCCGTGCTTTTCTATATTTTAAATTTCTCAGCAATTATGAAGCAGGACATGTGTTTATGATTCTGAGAATGGCTGCTGTGCTCAGCTCAGCACTAGAGCTGGAGGCCCCCACAGGGATTTTTAGGGGTGATGTGCAGTGGATTGGGCTGCACAGGTCAGAGTGGGACAGCACCAAACCCTCCTCACCAGGCTGCTTTCCGCAGCTCTAACGTAGTCTGGAGGTCGGTGGAAAGGGTCCTGACAAGAGCCCCGAGCCTCAGCTCTGCCACGGGGATCTGCCCCTGGGCATGTACTGATGTCCTGGCCACCCACACAAGGGTGAATATAATCATTCCTCAGCACCCTCCTCTCCACCTGCCCATGACTCGGGTTTTTACCGCTGCTCCTGAGCTGCAACATGCAGGGAGTCCATGATGAGGCGAACTGCCTCCGCGATCTGCTTGGCCCGCACTGTGTGCTGCTCAAATTTGGTCTTCACTGCAGACTGGGAAATGCATTCCTGGAACAGACAAGGAATGAGGAAGCAGACAGGTGCCACCTGGGCCCTACAGTCAGGGCCAAGCCCTGGCTTTCACTGCTGGGGACCCAGTCGGTGAGAGTTGGAGGAGGCACAGAATCGCTGATACCAGAATCAAAGGGCTCACCTCAAATCTCCGCTCAAAATTCTGAAACTCAAACATCCTCACTTGAAAGCCTTCTGCAAGGGCGCCCCCTAGGAGAATTGTACTACATTAGCCTGGGAGTGATTTATCAGCAGAGGAAAATGACACCACACCAAGCCAATCCTGACTGAGAACTTTGTAAGTCAGTCACTGGTTGGAAAACAGAGCCTTTCACTCAAGGCTCTTATCTCCTTCTCAAAACCATCTTCTACTAACTGACTTAGCTTTAGACCAAAAATCTTAAGATATCAGGGAAAAGGAAAAAAACCTCTGTTCTCATCATCACCTCCTTCAGGCATGCCCTGGGCTTTCTGGATCCTGGCGTTGAGCACCTCCTTGGCAGACACAAAGAAGATGCGGTCCCCGGCCTGGGCTCGGTCCACCAGGCCCAGTTCATCCACCAGGAAGCTGGTACAACGCTCCATGTGCTGCCGCCGGACCTGGAGCCAAGCAAATGGGTGGATGTGACCAAGGGGTACGTGTATGTGTGTAGGACCTCCTGATGGAGCCTACCCCCAACTAAAAAAAAACAAAGATATAATGTATTACATGGCTTAATATACAAAAGGTACAAACATAAACATGGTGGAATTCCAACTCTCTTTAGCAACCAAACTTCCTTGTAGAACCGACATCATGGGGGTTTCTTGGGTATATCCTCCCCAAAGTATTTTATGCATATGCAAGCAGAAATGTTTAAACATTCCCCAGGCTGCCTCTTGTTAGAGCTTACACAATGTTTCACTTTGGAGTCCCAGAAGCAAAGGATCCTGGGAGTCTGGAAACATGGGCTCTACTGATCTTCCAGGCTCCAGGGTCTTGTCTATAAAACTGAGGAAACACCACTAGATACTCCCTTCTAGCTCTGATGTCCTGGGGTCCTATTTATAGAACTTAAAAATAACAAACAGTTCCTGGTAGATGCCTGGCACCAGTGGGAGGCACTTTTCCAAAGGTTAGCACATGTCATCCTCAATAATTCTATTTATGACACCCACCTCCAGGTAAGGAAATCCAATTAGCAAAAGGTTAAGTGATTCAACAAAGCTACACAGAAGTTGCTCACAGTGTGCTCTACTATCTAATGTTACCTATCTGATACACCTTTTCCTTTCATTTCAGACCTAACTTAAGAGTTGAGTTGCCAGTAAGAACCAACTATTCTTTGCCCCTCCTCTAAGCTCCTCTCCTTGATGTCTTCCTAAAGCTTAGCCTGTTCTGCATTGATAAATTCTTTATGAACCAAAATGAGCATCTAGGTATATGTGAAAATCTTCCTTTCAAAGAAGAGATCAGGATGGGAAAGCGAATGCGAGAAGAGAAAGGAGTATTTTTAAAGCAATCAGAAGACGCCAAAGTGATCTTGGGCACACCTGGGAAATCTTTGGTGATGAAATTAATTTAAGGATGTCACCACCAGACCTGATGAGGCCTGACAGTGGCAAACCGGCCCACAAAGACAACCCTCAGTGGACGGCATCCCTAGACTGCCAAGCAGAAAGGCACCGACCTCCTCCATGTACTCGGGCTCCGAGGCAGACGCATCCCAGCGGTTGTTCAAGATGAAGATGTTTGGGCGCGAGAGGCGCTCGCTCACCTTGTGGAAGAACTGCTTTTCCTAGATAAGGGAGGAAGAATTCAGTGGAAGAGAGGCTGTGCCAGCCAAGGCCCCTGAGCCCCTGGCCCAGCGGGATCCCGAGAGCATGGGGAAGGGAAGAGGAGAGTTACCGTCTGCATTAGGGTAGACTCTGAGTTGGCCACCAGCACAAACACATCTGCATCCAGACAAAACTTGTCAATCCAGCTGTCCAGCTCTGTGGTGACATCAATCCCTGGGCTAAAGGGGTCAAGGGTAAAGCAACACTGTCAGGCACTCAGAGCAAGAGCTATTTTATCTGCTTTGAGAAGACAGGGGATTTGCAAGGCAGCCAGGCAAGGGAGCAGGAAGCCAGAGAAGGCAACAAAATCAGGCTGGGCCCTTACCTGGTGAGGGGGGATTTTTACTTTTCATTTTTATAGCCTTCCAGATTCTCTGAAAATGTGTTTGTTACAACATCTATCACTTTTATAAAAACTTACTATGTCATTTTACTTTGGTGATAGATATTTAAGGTAGAGTTTTGGACTTATGCAAAACCAGGTAAACACTACAGAACTGAACTTTATTTGGTATAGATGTAATCTGTCTGCAAAGCAAAGGCAAAGTATTCCTCCAACAGACATAAAATATACCACTGATACCACCACTGCAACTCAGCACTCCCCGCCTCTGCTCCCAATACACATACTAACACTGGGTCGCAGTCAAGAATATTCCCCAACTTTTGAGTATCTTTCCTCGCCCTTTTTACAAACTATTACTGAGACATCTTCAGGGCGCTGACTCCGATCAGTACAGTGACTAGACTGTGGAGGAAACCCCAGAGGCAGGAGGATTTGGTGAGGCAGTGTAAAAGGGAGCAATAGTGAAGCAGAGCAAGGACCAGGCCAGAGGACTCCGGCCTGGATTGTGCAGAAGTGGAAACCTGGTATCCTCCTGGTTTGGTCCTTCTCGGCAGGCAGCCACCCCCCTACCTGTCCATCAGCACGAGGTCATCCTTCAGAAGTGGGCACTTGGAGTTGGGCCACATCACGCTCACCAGGCTGCCGGCGTGGAGCTGCTCGTCTTGGTGGAGGGCGTGGGCCAGCTGGTTCACAGTCTGATGCAGAGGAGGGAAAGGAAGGGCCGGGCAGAGGAGGAGCCTCTCAGTCTGGAGGTTTCCCATGTCTCCTGGCCTCTGAGACTGCTGCCAAATTTGTTACCCCTCTTTCTTTCACTTCACAAATAAAAAGTGAAGAGTTGTGAGTTGTCAAAACCAACTATTCTTTGCTCTTTCAGTTTCCCTTCTGGCTGTCTCTTGAAAGCTGAGCCTGTTGTGCATTGATTAATTCTTTATGAACCAAAGTGAGCATGTGACCCCAGACAAGGATGCAGAAAGCTCTCAGAAAAACAAAAGCGTGCAAGCCCCTAGCTGACAAGTCAGAACCATAGAGCGAATGCAGGAATCACTTCTCAGAAACATCCCAAAGAAGAACAAGGCAAACAGAGAAGACGAATGATCCGCTTAGTGATACACAAGGAACTGCAGAGTTCTGATTTTTGGCTCTCCGCATTCCTAATTCTCTCTAAACTTCTCTCACAACTTCAAAAATTTTTGTTTGAAGTAGGGTTTTCCATGTTCTCCCTGCAGGGAGGCACAGTCCTCTCCTGAGTCAGTGTCAATCATGGCACAACAGACTCGACAGACCAGTATGCCCAGGGCTGAGAGCAGGGCTGGGCCCTCTACCCCTTGCCTCAATGCCCTCCCCTCCCTCACAGTACCCTCACCTTGACGCTCCTCTTCTCCTCTGAGCCCTCAGTGAGGAGGAAGGCCTCGTGGCCATCTGTGCCCTCTACCCGCAGAAAGCAATTGGTGGTGTGGCCGATTCCGGAAGGCAGGACTTTGTCCCAGAGCATGGCATTGATCACGGTGCTCTTCCCATTGCTCGTTCTGGGTGGAAATAATGGCTGCCAGTGAAGCCACAATATCTGTGACCGTGCCTTTCACAATGAAGGTGTTAGACTGAAAGTCCAGAGTCTTGTACTGGGCAGTTTTGTCAGTGCTCAGAACAGTGCCCAGAGAGGCACACAGTAGGTGCTTGGTGGTTATTAAAACGGAGGCACAAGTACCTCTGGATTTGCACCCATGATGTGCTCCTGGTTCATCACGTCAAACCCAGGCTGCGAGGGGCACAGAGCGTAATGCCTGTAGACTGAAACTTAATCTGCCCCTCGGGTAACGCAGACCTTAACTGTAAGCCTCTCAGATCACACATGCAGACCCATTCCTCTTCACCCTAAAATCGCTGACTCATGCTCCAGGGGTCTTCCTCAGCCTACACTGAGCACAATGACCCCAAGGTCCTTGACCAACAACTAGGGATGGCTTTGCTGCTCTCCTCCCACCAGGCTGCCCCTCATCCATGCAGCCCCACCCCGCCAGTCCCAGCTCCTAACTAGATGGCAAAAGGGGAAACAGCTTCAGCATTCTTGCCTCTCACACCCATTTACTGTAGTTTGGTTCTTGAAAATAGCTCTACTCGGCAAATCATCTACTCTGGGATTCAGAGCTTCCAGTCTATGCTAAACACGGTCTCCCTCATTCTAAGAAGGAAGCTTCCCAGGTCATGTCATCCCTTCATAGCTACAAGAAGCCTTACTGATACCCAACAGACACAAGGTCTGCGGGCTCACCCAAGTGAGTCACACCCCCGAGGTGAGGATGGAGGAATGACAGCACAGAGAAGGTGGGGCCACACCTGAGGTCACAGTCCTTAGGGGCCAGATTCCTGGCTAACTGTGCACTTAGCATCCAACCTATATAGGGGCTTCTTTTCCCCTGGACTGGATTTCAATTTTTTCAAAGTGTCTACTAGACCTCAAACGGTAACAAGAAGTAATGCGGGTAAACGCCATGGACATGTCAACTACTGCCTGTCTTGGGGCAGTCAGACTGTGATTCTGTACAGAGTCTCCCTCCCACCCAGCCAGGAAGAAAGAAGGTGGGTGGGCTTCAAGGACTCACCGGCCAAAAAAAGCCACTTTCATGTGCCGCCGGGCCAGCACCTCGCTGATGCCCCTCACTTTGGACAGGTAGCCTTTGACATCCAGGACCTGTTCTTCCGTTGTAACAGGGTCCAGTTCAGCATTCCTGTAGGTGTCTGGAGATGCGGATTGAAAATGGGTCATCATGTGGTTAAAGGGTTCCCACAATCATAGTCTGGAAGAAACAGAGTCCAGCTCTGCTCCCCTAAATCACGGTCTACCATGTGTTCCCTGCTGTCACCAGGCCAAAAGTTCAGATTCCCCTCTGTGGCTTCACATTGTAGGGGTTGAGAAGGCGGGCTCGGGAGCATGACCAGCTGGCTTCCAGTGGCAGCTCTCACCACTGCCTCACTTTGTGATCTCAGGAAAATGGACCTTTCTGGGTCTTAGTTTCCTGCTCTATAAATGGGAGATAACAAAAATACCTAATGTAATTGTTCTGAGGATAATATGAATTAAAACACATATAGTTCCTAGAACTGTGGCTGGTACATGGTGAATACTTAAATGTTAACTGCCATCATTTACTCACATATTTTTTACTAAACAAATACTTATAAAGATTAACTTTGGGGCGGGCCACGGTGGCTCAGCAGGTAAGAACACTTGCCTGCTGTGCCTGAGGACCCAGGTTCGATTCCTGGTGCCTGCCCATATGAAAAAAAAAGATTAACTTTGTGCCAAGTGCTATTCTAATTGCTTTTCAAATACGGTCTTGTTTAGTCTTTACTACTAACACATCACACAGTTAACAAATGGCAGAGATAGGTGTGAAGCCAGGCAGCCTGGCTCCTGAGCCCATGGAGCTGTGTGTGATCTCACAAGGTCCTTCAGTCTGGCTCTGCTCTTAGCCTCATCTCTTGCCATGTCCTGCTCATACTCCACCCTCACCATGCACTCAGAACTCACCTCTGGGCTTTGCTCACTGCTGCCTGAATCTACACACACAACACATACCCCACCCCAAAGAAGTGAGGCAATGCCTTGGGGCTTGGCTCACCCCCACTTAGCCTCGAGTTTATCTAGATGGCACAGCCTCCAGAAAACCTTTCCTGACCACCCCACCACTCCATCCTGAGTTAGGGCCCCCTGGTTGGAGCTCCTCTAGCACCCTATACTTTACCCATCTTAGCATTTCCTTACCATAGTGAATTGTCTAGCTTTGCCATCTGTATTATCTACCATGTGAGGGTCAAACTGTCTGATGCCCAGCACCCAACATGGTGCCAGGCATCCAGCAGGCATTCAAATGGTTGCTAATGAATGGATACTGGATCACGACACTTGTTTTGCCCAATGCCCTTGACAAGCAGGTGGATAACTAATTATTAAAGACAGGAGCAACTGAGGCCAGCTAGCACTTGTGCTTCAGGTACCCAGCTGGCAGGAGATGGGGTCTGGCCCAAGCAGACTCCAGAGCATCCAGGGCATGACCAGTGATACCTCAGAGATCTCCCAGCAAAGTTTCCAATCAGCTGGTACTATGGAAGGAAATGGCCAACCCAACAAGGCTGCCCTTACCCACCGGTTAGCCCTACTACCCCGGCCCCATCAACATCCCCCTACCTTACAGGGGCACATGGCAATCTGACCACTACAGCCTGGCCTTGGGACTGCTCCTCAATGGAAGTTGCCTCTCAGGCCTGCAGCTACATTTAAAAGGAGAAGCACCAGCCCAACAGCCTCTCAGACACTGCCTGCTAGAGAACAGCCCCTGAGCAGTGAGTATCCCCTCCTCTCCCAGGTGCATCTCAGAATCACTCCAGCTCTTTCCCTTTCACTCCACCAAAAGGGGAAGCCTCATATTTTCCCCCAAAAAGAAAATGAGCATTCATTCCTGATGCCATTACATAAACACCCGCTCTAAGCACATGTCCATCCACATCATCTGAGCAGGTGACTCAGAGCAGCCCAGGAAATGGCCTTGGGCTTCAGGAGTGTAACAACTCGGTCTGCCACACCCACCTGCCTAGGGCCTGGCACAGCATCAGGCATGCTGTTGCTGTTGCTAAATAAGTACATAATTAATTGGAAAAATCTCAGCCACCAATCTTATAACTTCAAAACGCATATTTTTTGATTAAACATTTAGGCAGTACCTCTTGCGTCGAGTACTAAGCTAAAGGCAGGGCACAGATGGGGAAATACAACTGGATAGAGTCCCTTTGTTTAAAGGGAGCCTTTTGTGAACACTGATATACACAACAGCCTAACATACACAACTGCCAGAAGCCAAGGTACTTCGTTGAAGATGGAGAACAGAGAGAATTGTGTTCCATGTCAGCCAGGGGTGAACCCCTAGGGCATCTCCACTGAACTACTAGGGTTTTACAGACAAGAATTAGAAAATCCCTGATCTTACCTAAGCCTCTCTTTCATAAATGAGGAAACTGAGGGCAGATGAGACTCGATTATGGGGTCTTTATGGGCCACCTCAGGAGCCAGAGCCAAGGTGTGCCTTGAAGAGAGGGAACCTGAAAAAGCCAATGGTTGAAGCTGGTGCTCAAGCCCACGGAGGCCAGGACTCAGGCCGTCCATGCTGACAGAGCTGGGCTCAAATTAGTAACTAGTGGAGAAGGAAGGGGTGACATGAGTCCTGTTGCCAATCTAAAAATATCAAAGAGAGCACACAATGCTCAGAATAACCAAGAGCCAGGCTAAGCCCAGTAATAAAGGAGGCCAGGACCCAGCCAAGGAAAACACCTGGGCTTTGGAGTTGGACAACTCTGAAAACCTCCATCTCCTCACCTTTGAGATGTGGATAGGATCCGCCTACCCCTCACGATTAATTGAAGCAGAACACGTGGAATTCGTAAATGGTTGATCCCTTGCTTTCCTTACCTGATCTCCCCTGAGCCCCATTCCAATAGATTCTAAGAGCAGAGCAGCACTGACGGCAACAACCCATATGGGCCTGGGGTCCCCAAGAGCAGGGCTGCTACGTAAGTGTTCAAACCGAAGGCAGTGGTTTGGTTGAGCAGATGCCCAACTCACCTTCAAGGAAGGTGGCACTCTCCTGGATGTAGGCCCCCAGTTGCTCAAAGATGCCATTGATCTTCTTCTTGGCAGTGACAAAGTGCTTGAGTGGGGAAGCATTCACCTCAGCCATGTGTCTCTTATCCTTCTTGACTGTGACAATGGTGTTGCACCGAGAGAAGAGCAGGGACATTGCGCTGCAAGAGAAGATAACATGAGAGAAGCCAGGATCACCCCATCTTAGAACATTCTGCTAGGAGTGGGGCAGGGTGTGGTGGGAACCAGGACCAGATCTAGGAACAGTGAGATAAGAAACAGCATCTTAAGAGTAGGAAGGAACCTTCCAGGACATGTGGGCAGGTTCCACCCCTCACGGCATGGGCACTGAGAAGACTGGCCCAGGGCCCTGGGTGCAGGCCTACTGTTGGCAGCTCCTTGCCTGTTGAACAGCGACAGGCTCTGCCTTCTCCTCCTCTGAGAGAGATGGGAGGAACCGTGAGATAAAAGAGAAGCCCTCTTCTGAGTCTTAGGCAGAAAAACATGGCCAAATCCAATTTCTCCTACACATTACCCAACCAAGAAAAAGTGTTAAAAAATGAAAGTACCAAAAGTGAAGTTACACTTAATGTCAGTGACTTTCACTGCCCTTCCATGGACACTACTGAGTGTCCTAATTCCAGACAGGATATATTTATTTTTCCAGTGAGGGGGCTCAGGGAAGGGTGAAGTGAGGGAGGACTACTTCCGTAATTTATTTAAAACAGCTAATGGTTTCTCTTATTATAAGATACAAGCACTGAAGGAAATTTGAAAACTAAAGGAAAACAAATCATAACCCCATCATTCTGTGATAAACCCTGCTAATACTTTATCATCCCAGTCTATCGTCTGTGTAGGGATCTCTCTTGCTCTTACCCATTCACCCACATTTTTATAAGCAGTTTTTTTCACATAGAGGCTGGGAGATTTGACCCCACAGTCCTAGAAGTCTTAGTCAAAGGTCAAAAGAGGCACATGTACCAGATAAAGAGGGATTCAGGTGTAGCTGGGAATCCCTGGATCCCTGCCAGTTCCCTCCTCTACCATGGACAGAACGACTTCCAGGCAGAGCCCTCAGGTCCGAGGAAGTTAAAGGAAGAAGGCCCCTCCCAAGGATGAGGGGGTAGTATGTGCAGCTGTGTGAATGCCTTGCTCTTCTCTCTCCCATACCCAAGTAAATTCTTTCAGGCCATGCCCTCCCCAGTCACCTTAATCACGGGGATCCTCTACCTAACCCAGCACTTCACTCTCTCTAGCTGGGAAATGAAAGGCAGTGCTCCTGAGCGAGAACACACAAACAACTTCCAAAGACTGCCAAAAGACAGAAGGAACTTCTAGAAAGAATACATGGGAAATGAATGACAAAACTGGATCTTTGGAACTAATCACCTCCTATGAGTGGACAGAGAGACAGACCCACAGGGAGATGGAGCCCACATCTTTTGCTCAAACCTACATATCATTTTGCCACATTAATGATTTCTGGGGACAGGGAGAGGAAAATGACCCTATTTCCATTTATATATTCCTCCTCAGTCTAACATCACAACCGTGAGAGATTTTTCTTAGTAGAGAGGCCACATGTCAAGAGATTAAATAAGAGACAAGAAAACTCTGAGAGGGGGCACTGGGAGGACACTCTGGTCCCTCCAAAGCGAAAGGGAAGTACAGTGATATGGGGGTCCCATAGTCCAGCAGGTTACAGGCAACTCTTTCAGAAAAAGTGCTTGCAGGCAGTAAAAGGAAACCTCTAAAGAGAGGCAAAGGGGTCTGGGATGGGGTATGATGCCAGAATTGTACATGAAGCTTTTGGAATCAGTCAGAACTGGGCTCAAATTGTGATTGCACTATTTATGGGCTAAATTAACCTGAGTATGTTATTTAATCTCAGAATCTTGGTTTTCTCATGTGTACAACAAGCATGATATTATGCAGACAGCAAGCAGACAAAGATGATGCAAGCAATGTGCCTAGTACACAGAAAGTTTTATGGTTTTTTTAAAAAAAGCAATACTAATAATAATCTCCCAGGACTCTCCCCCTAAACACCTTCAGGGAACGGCAGAGGCAACTCCACCTACACATTCAGGGCTCCCCCACCACTGCCACAGGGGTAAGTTAATGATCTGCTCAGAGGTGAGGATCAGCAGTGCAGACCCAGAAGTGACTTGCTTGCAGGTAGCACGTTCCCTGAGGCTTTTAGAAGTGGTATTTTAACTTCTACTCATTGTTGGCAAGCCCAAAGGAAATGGAACCAAAAGCGTTAGAGTTTTAATAAGCGTAAGATTAAAAAACATGCATTATAGTAAGAGCTTAGTAGTTCAAGGTCGCAAGTCTGCTGGGAGTTCAGCTGGTCCAGAAACTGGCCTCTGACCATTACCCAGTCTGTGGCAGCATGCTCCTAATCACCTGTGTGGAACCTACCAAGAAGTCTCTAAACTTCTGTGGCTCTGCTAATTTCCAAGCTGAGATTCTGTGTTTGCATAGCACATGCTGCTTTCAGCCCAGAAAGTTCTTTCCTTTCTTACCCATTCAGCACATTCCTATCTGTCCTTCTAGATCCAATTCAAGTGTCATCCACTCAGTGAAGTTTTCCTTGACTTTTCCATGGAGGACATGCATGCAATCTTACCAAACTTTTGGTACTAGTCTATGAGCTTCTTGAGAGCCAGGCTCTGACACAGAGCAGGTGCCCAAATAGAGCTAAGTGAATGTTGCCTGGAGGTCGGGGGAGGCAGAGGCATCATCCTAAACCCTTCCGTCCCTGGAATATATAAATCTCCTTTTTCTTAGAAAGTAGCTTTTGTCCAAGCATCTGTTTCTTTCCATTTAGAATCCAGTGAGTCAAGAGCAATGAACAAATCTTTCAGAACACAGGATTTAATCCTTCCAAAGAACAAACTGTACATACACATACGTACAACGGCCCAACATGGCTAAATATACACACAGAAACCAAGATAGCACCCTCACTAACTCAGGGCTTTGTCTGCTGGCTTCCTACCCTCCCAGAGTGGCAGGAGGCAATGGGGTTCCTGTTCCTCCTCTGGAAAGCCCTGATAGATCCTACTTCCCCACAGGGCTAGACACAGACATGTGGGGCCCATTCCCCAAGAACAGCAGGCCCAGAAAGTCCAGATCTAATAGTAGCTACACATAAGCTGAAAGCTCAGAGCTATTATTACTGCCTCAAAGTGCTCTTGAGATCAAGGTTTCAATAGTTTAAGGCAGCGTTTCCCAAATTGTGGTTCCATACCCAATGCTCCATGTAAAAAGGGCTCCATAGTAGACTTAATTTATGAAATACCATGTCACTGCTGCCGTCACCCCTCCCCTGCCCAGCTCCAGTGAAACTCAGTAAAGGTTTTGCAAAGGCATGTGGTAAAGACACCTGTTTAACTATATTTAATACTGCATTTCACAAGTTTTTTTGTTGTTGTTGTTGTTGTTTGTTTGTTTTTTTGCTGATGAAGAAACCTTTCTTCTGCATAACTGCCTTTAAAAACCCAAAGATCACACTTTAGGAGAATGCTTAGTCATCTGACAGTCCCCTACGCCACCAAAAGAAAAGTGTGAGGGGCACAACACTAACCTAAGACCAGAATCAAACCCAATTCTAAACTGAAACTGCTATTACACTCCAAAATAATAAAAAACCTCACCTCACCCTAGATTATTCGTTGAGGAATATTAAATATCTTGATTGTAAGAGCGTGCAGTAGCAAAATCACTCCAAAGTGTGTTTGGAAACCAAGGACAGTCTCTGAATCCCCATCACCTTCTTACCCAGTTTCATGTACAGCAACTCCTAGCAGGAAAAATAAAATGGATCCACAGATCGTCTGTTGGCACAACTGGAGCAGAGAAGAAGCTGGGAAATTGAAACAAAAAGAGTGTCCAGGGTGAAGAGAGCAAAGCAGGCTCTTAGAAGGGCAATGATAAGGAATCAGCCTCTTCTGGGCAGAGAGGAGGCAGAAAAGAGTCAGCAGAGCAGAGAAGAACAAGCAAGGGAGATGGAGACTAATTCTTCAGGGAGCCCAGAAAATCCCAGCCATTTTCTGACCTGCCAATCATTAAAATAAGCTACAATGGCTACCAGTGATCTTCCATGGAAGTACAAAGGAAATACAGTAGTTCTATCCAACACAAGTTGGAAAACTCTAGTTCTATGCTAGAAGACTTGAATTGGTTGGCCAGGAGAGCGCAACCCTTTCCACGCAACCCAGATCCAGGATGCCAGAAGCAACAGCTATTACTTACTTTTTGGGTGGTAGGAGACCTTCACAGGGTGAGCATCGTGGACATGGCTGAGGCAAAAAAGATGAAATAGATTTGAGTTTTCCTCTGGCTAGACTCAGGTTGAGGTTGGCTGATTGTGCTGATTCCACCAATTCCCTGACTTAATGGAAGGGAAAAGAGAGATGTCAACAGGCAGCAGAAAAACTGGTGTATAAAACATGTTTAAGCACGTTTTCAAGTCAAATAAACTCATGCCTGAAGGGAGCTTACTCATTGAGGTACTGGAGAGCTGGGCTAACACAAGGAAGTATACTAGGGAAAAACACAACTCAGAGGTACGGGGCCAATCCTGGATGTACACAAACAGGTGCTCAGCCACGTGCTGGGAGAAGGCACCAGGGAGGTTCCCACAGGGGTCCTGGTAAAGGCACATCCAGGGAGGTGGAAAGAGGATGGAGCAGAACTAGGACAAGGAGTGGGCTTGCAGATTGGGAAACTGAGGACTAGAGATAGGACGGTGGGGTGAAGAACAGAAGTGGAATATACTGAAAGACTATGTGTACTAGAGCTATACAGTATCTCAATTAATCCTCCACTCTATGAGGCAAACAGAGGCTCAGAATACTTAAAAAGTGTTTACACTGATAGGTAAGTGGCCAAGCTAGGAAGCTAGATACCAACACCCTTTGACTCCAAAGCTCACGTGATTTCAACTACAAGGAGCTGCCTTCCTCCCCACCTTGGAGGTGGGAAGGGTGAATGAAAGCCTTTTTCTGGATGGAGAGAAAGAGGGAAGACTGAGAACTTAAAGAAAAAGAGCAATGAAGGATCACAAGAAGAAAGGGGATGGGCAGCTTTGACTTCATGCACCCAAACAGCTATTTATTCATCCTTACCTATGTGCCTGACCCAGTGCCAAGTCCTAGGGATGGGTAAAAAGCAGCCCCTGCCCTCGAGGGGCTTACGGTCCAATAACGAGTCTTACAAGTAAATCGACGAATGTAAGACAGCGCAATAGGCATCCATAATGGGGAAGCCCAGGGCTACGGGAATGAGCACACCTATCACCTGCTGGGTAACCGCTAGCGGAATGAAGAGAACAGGATGAAAAATAGGGAAAGAGCAGGGGTGGAATGTGGACGTGAAGGCTGGGAAGATGGGGCCGATGGGGAGGCACAGACAGGAACCCCACACCCTGAACCGGGTCCCCGCGTCCCGCCCCCTACTCTCAAGGCCGCGGCGGGCCCGGCGCTGAAGCCCGGCCATGGGCATGCCAGCCTTCCCAGACACCGACTGCTGGAGACCCCGGCCTCCCAGGGTCCCCCGAGGCCAGTCTGGGCTGTTCTGGACTCCCCCTGGCTGGACCAGGCCAGTCTCCGCTACCCAGGCGCGCTCGCCCTCTCACCTTCACCTTCTCAGCCTCGCAGCAGCCATAACGCCCACAACGTCACCAGAGCGCGCCACCCAGGGAGAGGCGGGAGGAGGCAGGGGAGGATGCGCGCGCATCAGCGGTCGCAGGTTTGCCGCGAGGGCCGCAGTAGACAGATGGACTCCGAGCTCAACAGACTGACCTTACTAGTCCTTGTGGGAAAGGGCCCGTCTGCGGAATGCCTCGGAGGCGGCTCAGCGAGGTGTCTCACCGCCGGGGCGTCCCAAGCCGATGACGTATAGGCCCTCGGGACTCGCGCTGCATCACGGGAGTCGTAGTTCCGGCGGACGTCGGTCAAGGCTGAGAAGGGCGGGGCGGAGTGGGGCGGGGCTTCCAGCTGTCAAGGGGAAAAAAAACAAGGGCGAGGAGGAAAGGTTCCTACTCTTCCGTTTGCGGCCCCAGAGCTTGACCCCAAGGCTTCTGTCAGCTCTGGGATCCAGACTTGAATTTTGTAATTTTTGAAAAGAGCTCTCAAGAGACAGGCCTTTAGGATGAGGTGACTCTGTCAGGGACACAGAAGCAAGCTGGAGCCTGGGGCCCTTGAATTGCTTTTCAGGAGAGGAAGTAGCAGCAACCACGAACAACAGCTTCAGGTCTCAGTCACCCAGCTGGACATGGAACACGCGTCACTTTATTTCATCCTCCTAACAGACCCAGAAGACTTACAAGACAGCTCACCTGTGGTGGATGACTGGCCACGCCCCACCTTCCCCACGTGCCAGGCACTGGGATAGGCAATAAACAGTTCTCCTGATGGACTGAGCCACAGCAGGAATGGGTCCAGGCCCACGCGGTCCAATTCATACCACCAGCCACTTCTGGCTATGAGCCTTTGAAAGGTGGCCAGTGAGAGTTGAGACATGCCTTAAGACGCAGTGTGATAAAAGAATGTAAAGTATCTCCTTGATATCTTTATATTGTGTGTTAAAGAGATATTTTGGATAATTGGGTTAAATAAAATGTATTACAAAATGGATTTTATTAATTTCTTTTAGTTTTTAAAAGCCAGCTACTGTGCCTCGAACTTTGGATACCTGTGCAATGCCCAAGACTCAGAGGCGGAGTTCTGCCGGTCTGAAAGTCAGCATTGCCACATATGACAGCTATTGAAGAATCCGAAAAAGACATCAGGCTTCAATCAGAGATAAAACAAAGCCGATCAGGTTGGGACCCAGGTAAACCAGAATAAGTAGTGTTTTAGTTGCAAGCTGCCAAAAGCGATGCACCAGTACTGGAACAGCTTTTAAACGGGGGAATTTATTAAGTTGTAAGTTTGTAGTTCTAAGGCTGTGAAAATGTCCAAATTAAGGCACCAACAAGAGGTTGCCTTCACTCAAGAAAGGCCGATGAAGTTTGGGGTTTTTCTCTCAGCTGGGAGGGCACATGGTGAACATGGCGACGTCTGCTAGCTTTCTCTCCCAGCTTCCTGTTTCATGAAGCTCCCTCAGGGGCATTTTCCTTCATCTCCAAATGTCACTGACTGTGTGGACTCTGTTGGTCCTGGTTACTCTAAAGCTTTTTCCAAAAATCGTTCCCTTTAAAAGGCTCCAATAAGCAACCCCAACTTGAATGGGTGGAGATACATTTTCATGGAAACCATCTAATCAGAAGTTACCACCCACAATTGGGTGGGTCCCATATCCATGGAAACTATCAAAAAGGTCCTACCCAGCAATACTGAGTGAGGATTAAAGGACATGGCTTTTCTGGAGTACATAATAGCTTCAAACCAGCACAAGGGCTAAGCATGACATTGTCCGTATTTTAGAACTTCACCTACTGTCTGAGACCAAATGAAGAGAGGTTTATTTTTCCCAAAACCTAAATTTTCTGTAGCACATAATCTAACAACCTATTTGGATAGCTCATTTAAACAACCCAAACACATGGAGCCCAGAATGGGAATGAGAGCTTGTAATTCTGTATAGCTTAATGTAATGCCCAGATACATCCCAGAGTATGTTGAGAAGATAATTTTAAAATTGGCAAAGTCCCTGGAAGGAGAAAAAATATAGAACTATTAAACTTTACCACTGGGGAAAACCTGATACTGTCTCAAACATTAGGGACTGCCAATAGGCCAAGCCCTTGCTCTTGAGACTTGCTCTCGTGAAGCTCACTCGTGTAGCGGAAAAACTTAGTCTATCCATAGTTATGCCTAAGATTACTTCCAGGAAATTTCTTCTGTTGCTCAGATGTGGCCTCTCTCTCTCTCTAAGCCCAACTCTGCAAGTAAAATCATTACCCTCTCCACTCCATGGGACATGATATCCAGGGCTGAAAGTCTTCCTGACAACTTGGGACATGACTCCCAGGGATGAGCCTGGCCCTGGCACTGTGGGATCGACAATGCCTTCCTGACCAAAAGAGGGAAAAGAAGTGTAACAAAATAAGGTATCAATGGCTGAGAGAGTTCAAATAGATTCGAGAGGCTATTCTGGAGGCTACTTTCATGCAAGCTTCAGCAGATAGTGCTACTTACCATGGTTTGCCAAAACCATTCCTTTCAACTCTTAAGATTACCTAGGGCCCTATCTGAGATTCTACGCTTTCATGCACTAAGATTACTTTCCAGAAACTTACAACCTCCATATGGGTTCCTAGACTAGACAAGTCCTGAAATTTAGAGGGGTCAGCCTCTCCAGAACATCACCTAGTTCCATCCTCCCATCCCATATTATTGGCACCCCTTTCCAAGACGAAAAAGTTAGAATGGACATAGCCCAAATACCCCTAAAGATTGGGAGACAGACCAAAGGAGAAAGAGGAGTTGTAACAGAGAAGATAAGATTTGACAAATGAGTATAACTGCTGAATCATTATACTGATATTTCTTCTAGTCTCCAGCGTCTTGGAATAGATATAAGGGAAAACCTAAAATTGTGGAACTGTAACCCATACCGAACTCTGAAATCTGTTCTGTAACTACTTGTTACAATGTACTTTGGAATATATTGTGTATTTCACAATTTTTAAAATGTTTAAAAATATGCCTACTAGAAAATTTAAAATTATATCAGTGGCTTGCCTTTTGGGTAATACTATATTTCTACTGAGCAACACTGCTCCATAACCACAAATATATCCAGAGACAAATCAGTTCTTGGGTGAGCAGCTTAACAGTTCCCTGTGAGGTTGGCCAGAAAGTCTGTCCTCCTGCCCTCTGAGTGAACCTGCAGCCTAGTGTTCTGAGTCTGACTCTGGGCTGTAAGGCCACACCCAGACCCTGCCTCAGGGTGCGGCCAGGTCTTGGTCTGGGATGTGTCACACACTGGGGCCTCAGTTATTCACTGCCGTTTACTGCGCAAGTGCTCCCCCCACCCTGCCATGTTCTGTGGTCTCCTTAAGGGAACTGCAAATTCTCCCAAGGTGGCATCTGTAACTTCCATTTCTACTCCCTTCTTTGGCTATCTTGCTTGAGGCAGGAAGAGGTCTGGAGATTCTTCCTCCTAAACCTCACTCCTATCCATTCCCTCCGCTTCACTAAACCTTCCTGCAAGTTCTGCCCAGGCTCTGGCGCCCTGCCTAGATCCTTTCCCAGGGCTCTGTTCTCGCCCACCAAGCAGCACTCAGGTTCTCTGCAACAAAGCTTCAACCTGTGGGGCCCCTACCTAACCCCACCCCACAAAGACTCCCCCAGGACTGCTGGTAGTGCTATCCAGAAGGGGTGGGGAGCAGGGGTGGTGTGCAATTGCCCGACACCATTCTTTCCTCCATTACCTATTTCTGTACTGATTTACTTTTTCACAGTGGACATGAACTGTTTGTAATCAGAAGGTAACAATTAAAGTCAACCTTAAAAAACACAAATGTACATACATGCTTACAGATGCAGACCGGTTGAGGCAGGACACGCAAGAAACAGATAAGCCACGATCATTTTGAGGGAGAGGAACTGGGTGGCTAAGAGTGAGGGGTGGGAGAGCGATTAAGATTTGGGCTGCATGCTTTTAACTGTTACATTGTACTGTTTCGCAGTCAGAAAGTTATTTTTCTCAGCAGTAGAAGAGATCTTATGATGAGATATCATTAAAATTCAACCAAGGTTAAATGCAATGTGGTATCCTGGATTGGATGTTGGAACAGAAGCAAAGACTTTATTATAGTAATGTAAGATGTTAACCAGAGAGGAAACTGGATGAGGGACATATATGGGGATCCTCTATCGTTGCAATTTGTCTATAAATAAAAAGTATTCCAAAATAAAAATTTCTAATTAAAAAAAAAAGATAATGGTGGCAGTAAGAGACCAGGAAGGTAGAGCAGGCCAAACCATGCAGGAAGAGACCTAGAGACCATTTTAAGAACTTAGATTTTGTTTTGTTCTAAATATATTTAGAATATATTCTGATTGGGAAGCTATTGAAAGAAGGCACCAAATAACCAGCCTGCCTTGCCAGTTAGTCAAGGCATTAGAGGATCTGCTTGGCTGTACTCTTGCCAAGATTCCCATACTTAAGGGACGTGTGTTTATGGCAGGGATGGCACTGAGGAGGTAGAACCCACATCAGACCCAGCTGCTTGAAGCCAGGACCGAAGGGTCTCTCAGTTGAGCAAGGATTTTTAACTTCAGAGCAAAAGAGGCTATAAAGAATGTGCAACCCCCTGCAATTGCACACTTAAGTTTTCTGTATATCTTATTTTCAGGAGAGAACCCTGAGCTTTTATCAGCTTCTCAAAGGAGTCTCTGGCCAGAAAAAGATTAAGACCCACCACTGTATGAGGGTCAGGGTGTATAGTATGCTACCTCTGCGTAAGAAGAAAAAAGCAAATACTAACCTAGAAATAAAAATAAATTCGGGCTGATTCAATTTGCTGTGGGCCAATTTAAACAAAAAACTTAAAATCATTAAAGCACATATGTACACCTCCTAAATGACTCCAGTTGCCTCCTGGATGAAGTCCAAATTCTCCTGAGCCTGGTAAAATAGGCTTTTACAATCTGATCCCCTTCTATTTCCATCAGCCAAACAGCGGCATCTGGTCCCACTTGTGCCTTGCTGATGATTTCAGCCCTCAGATCTCTCCACCTGTTGGAAACCTCCCCACCCTCTGATGCCCAGCTGAAACAGCATCTACTATCTGCGTTTCTCAACCTCGGTACTATTGCCATGCTGGGGTGGATAACTCTTCATGGTGGGGGCTGTCCTGTGCATTGCAGGGATGTTTAGCAGCGTTCCTGGCCTCTAAGCATTAGCTGCCAGTTGCACTGGATTCCCAAGCTGTGGTGATCAAAACTGGCCCCAGACATTGCCTAAGGTTCCCTAGGAGCAGAACTGCCCTGGTCCGAAAAGCACAGTGATAGGAAGCTGGCTGATCTCTCCTGCCCCCACCCTACTTTTTTTTTTATAGCCATTGTGCAATTTATCCCACTGGTCCACAGTGAGCCACATTTGGTTTTCTCCCCCCACTGCTACCTGCAGGTGCCTCAGGGATAGGCAACAGATTTCTTTCATGGCTGGAATCATATTGAAAGCTCTCATTGTACCACTTACTTGCTGTGTGACCTTAGGAGAGTTACTTGACTTCTCTGAGTCTCTGTACCCTCAGCTATAAAAAGAGAATAACTACCCCTATCCCAGAGTGCTGTGTTCTGAGTACCTGAGATGCACAGTGCCTGATCCACAGCAAGCAATGGACAGAGGTTGGCTTATTATTAACAAATGCCCTGAAGTGTTATCAGTGCTAAGAGAAGAGTCTGTCTAAGGTATGGTGGAGGCCACAGAAGCACCAGGAGTCCTCTGAGCTCACATTTGCAGGAAGGCTGCTCAGCAAGGGCTTCGGAAAGGTGACACCTGACACAGAGCTTGAAAGGCAAAGAAACAGGCCCCCAGAATCCAGTGCCTGGCTCATGTTAAGGATTTACGGAATATACAAAGGACACATCACATGTGGCTGGGTTTGGGAAATAAAGAACTCCAAGTCTCCTGACATCGCCTCTGCCCCTGGAGCACACCAATCGTGGGCTCTTAAAACACCTCCCCCAGGTTGCTTGCATATGCCCATGGCCAGGCACCCACCCCAGGCATCTCCCACTCAGTTGTTTCAATGATGCTTAACAGAAACTCTCCTGTTTCTCACTGTCTCTCTCTGGAGTCCTCTGGGACAGGGTGACCCAGTGCACTGTGTGGGCATTTCAGTACCTTTCTCCCACAGCTAAGGTCACACAGGACCAGGACCAAGCTGTGACATAAATAGGTGCCTCTGTCATCTCCCAGCAGGTTTTCTGAGTCACCAACTCCAGGGTGTTCTGCTTGGAACATCAGCAGTCCCAGGTCGTTGCCAGGGTCATGGTGTGAGTCTGATTCAGGCCTCTTTGACTACCCTGAAGCCTGGAACAGGAAATCCCTGGGTCTGTAGCTCTGCCTGGGGGAAGCTCGGAGGCATGGATTCTTGTCCCTGGAATCTCTCTGGGCAGCTCAGGTAAGCCTCTGCATTGCTCAAATCTCGGCCCATGGAAGCAGCAGAAAGGAGCTTAGCTTTTCAGGAAAACAGGTTGGAGAGAAAACGTGTCTACAAGCAGTGAATGTGAACAGTGTCTCCAGAGGCTGGGGTTAGAGCACCGTAGAATGCCCAGCCAAGGAGATCTGCTCCGCCTGTGGCCTGAGCACCCAATCTCTCCGACTGGTGGCTCCAAGAGCAATGGGAAATCCAAGAGCCTGGAGGCTCGACTGGGTTCTCGTGGACCTTGAGGTCCCGGAAACTGTGGGCAGTGGTTGTTGGTGAGAAGAAAAGGTCTGTGGTGGCCAGGCCTGAACAATTAGGGGTCGACGAAGGAGACGGCGATGTAGCGGGTGCCTTTGGTGGTGGGGAGGCCCTCGTGGTAGTGTGTGAGTCGCCCGGGGTGCATGAGGGTCCAACCCTTTCGTGGGGCACGAACGGAGCAGTCATAACGCAGGAACCGGCAGCCCCCACCCTGGGAAACAGAAAAGGAAGCATCAGCAACCCAGCAGGAAGCGTCAGCTCCCCAGCAGGAAGTGTCACCAACATGGCAAGATAAGTCACCAACCCAGCAGGAAACGTTAACAACCCGACAAGAAGCAATAGCTCCCCAACAGGAAGTGTCAGCTCCCCAGCAGGAAGCATCACCAACATGGCAGGATAAGTCATCAACCCAGCAGGAAATGTTAACAACCCGACAGGAAGCAACAGCTCCCCAAAAGGAAGCATCAGGTCCCCAACACGAAGTTTCAGCTCCTCAACAGGAAGTGTCAGTAACCAAACAGGAAGCACCAAGTCCCCAACAGGAGGCGGGACCTTCCCCCTGACCCTGTTCAGCACAGCCTGCCTGGGGATGGGGAGTGACAGCCACATGCTGCCTAAGGCAAAGCCTCAGTAAAGCCCGAGTTATCAAGAGCCCTGGCCTTGAGGTCAGGCCACCTTGGACAAATGTCGGCTCCACCATTTACTAACCTTATCCTGAGCCACACTTTCCCCATCTGTGAAATGAGGAATAAACTGCACAGGATTATGAGAATTAAGTGAGATAATTCAAGTAGGAGCATAGCTAAAGGTAGGGTTTCTCCACCTTGGGGCTGCTGACATTCGGGGCCAGATAACTCAGCCTGGGGGGCTGCCCTGGGCATCCCTGGCCTCTCCCTATTAGATGCCTGTAGCACCCCTATAGCTGTGACAACTAAAAAGGTTTCGAGGCAATGCCAATGTTCCTTGGTGGACAAAATCACCTGAGGTTAAGAATTCCTGGCTTTGGGCAGTGCCTAGTATATTAAAAGCCCCCAGAGAACTCTCATTTTCATGAGTGTCCTTTGTAGAGCCAAGACCAGAGCTGAGTCAAAAAAAGACTCTGAAAAGATCATAATTTAAGGAGTGAAGGAATGAATGGTGGCTCCCTCGCTGGTCATACCTAGAGGCCTCATGTGGGACCACGGGGTCTCGAGAGGTGTTCCCTCCCAACCCTCATGTCCTCTGGGTTTCCTCTGCTTTCCCCTCTAGCCACCAGCCTGCAACCTACCCCAAGACCAACACCTTCCCAGTCATTCCCACAACAATCTCTCCCACAAAACTGTTACCAAGAGCTACTGCTCCTTGAGTGCTGGTATAAGGTCTGCGTAAGAATGAGCTGGAATATCTCATTTAACTCTCCACATTTCATGGTGGGCATTATAATCCTTCCCATCTTACTTAGGAGGAAACTAAGAACGAGGGCTCAGAAGGGGCAGGCCAGGCCCCAGGTCCAGGCACCGTGGCCCCGGAATTCCTCATGCCAGCTCTGCTGCCTCTACAGACCCTCCCTCCTGCCCTGAAACCACTGTTGCAGGAAGCCCCCTCCCCACGGGCGTGGGGCTCTTTCTGGATTTCCAGCACAGGCATGCCCAGGGCCCCTCTGCCTCAACCCTGCAAAGCTGCTCACCAGCCGGCCCGCCCTCCCGCCTGCCCCTGCTCACCTCATAATCCACCCCCACGCGGTTCAGGGCGATATTGATGGTGAAAGTGGAGGCATCGTGGTGCGGCATCAGCGAGGGCTGCTCGTCAGGCTTGTAGCGGACGACAAAGGCCAGGTCGAACTGGGCCTGTGCCACAAAAGGGGGACCATGTCAGTAAGTAGGAGCCGCCAAAGGCCAGGTGCAAAGGCCAGCTGCGGCAGGAGGTAGACGGGTCCTTCATCTTATCTGCTGGGATATCAGCTCCCTAAGGGCAGGTTTCCTCAATGCTGGGTCCTCCAGTGCCCAGGATGGAGAAGGAACAAAAGTGTGGGGCGGGAAGGAAGGAGGGACAGAGGAAGGATGGATGGATGGATGGATGAATGGGTGGGTGGATGGATAGGTGAGAGGGTGGATGGGTAGGTGGATGGGTGCATGCGTGGGTGGGCGGGTGGATGGATAGGTGTGTAGGTGGGTGGGTGGATGGGGAAGGAGGGAGGGAGGAACCAAAGAGGGCGTCAACAGGTACATGAGAGCAGGTGCTAGAGAAAAACTGAAGGAGGAAGTAGGCATGGCAGCCAGCTAATGGGAGGCCTGTTTGCTGGGCCGGGGTTTAGCGGCCATGCGGTGGGGTTGAAGGACATGGAGGAGGGATCTGACAGACGGGGTGAGCTCAGAGTCTTCTCAGTGGCCTTCCTCACCCCAGACTCTTCCCGAGGCCCTGCCGGATGGGGGAGACCTGCCTCCTGCCTGGGGACCAGGCTGGGAAGGCTTCACGTGCCCCCGCCCCAGGCCATGCCACCCGCCCTGCTCCCGGCGGCACCCGCGCCGGCCCACCCGGGTGTAGTAGCCAGGGTAGAGCTTCTCCGTCATGGGGGCGATGTACTCCAGCAGGAACTTGTGCCACTCCCGCTCGAAGTTGATCTGGTTCATGTGGATGTCGATGGTCGGCACGTTTTCATAGCCGCCCTGGATGCGGTTGTCCTGGAAGGGACCGGGAGGGGGTGGCACGCAGAATGCTAAGCTTCCGGCTCCTGGGTACAGACCCCCACCCCCGTGCTCCCCTCCCCTGGGAAGTGGGGCAAGGCCTGAGAATCTGACGAGGTTACGTCATCGGGCCAGAGCAGGATTCTGCAGATGGAATTAAGGACCCCAATCACCTTTAAAACTGAACTTCCCAACACAAGTGCAGCTCTGGGCCTCCTCCTTCGGAGGGCACAGACTCCCACATCCCCTCACTCGGGGCTCTGGGGAACTCACGGCTTCCTAACGCCTCCCGCAACCCCCACCAGCCTGAGGAAGGGCGCTAACGCACCCTAATAGGCAAGCAGGGGTGAAAAACCACTTCAGGTTCAGGCAGCGGCACGTCACCCACAGCCGATGGCAGCTTTGGGACCAAGGCTGTCTCCAGTTTCCTGGCTTCCCTCCACTCCTAACTAACCGCAGGCCTCCCAGCCGGCGCCCCCATGTGAAGGAGCCCAGAGAGGGGGAGGGGCGGCCTCCCCTGCCCACCCTGGGGCCCACCTTGTTATTGCCCAGCGACCACTGGCCATAGTGCTCCATCTCCTCCACCAGCTCGTCGCAGGCCACCTCCGTGAAGATGGGGAACCAGTAGACATCTGGGCAAGGCTGTGGCGGGCGGGGCTCGGTCACAGGGCAGGGGCACAGAGACCACCCCTCCGCTTCCCCCACCCTGAGCCCTCTGCGGACCCAGCCCAGGACCCCACCCCAGCCTTTGAGCCCTCAGGGTGGCCCCAGGGAGCAGGGGCATGGTCAACACGGGACAGGCCGGGTGAGCTGTGGAAGGGAGAGGAGAGCAGAAGCCCTGAGGGGGGCCTTCCTGGAGAGGCCACAGCGCTCCTGCCCAGCGCCAGGGCCGGGAAAGGCAGGCGCGCCTGAGGGAGTGCAGCCCTCGGGCTCCCAGGGCACAGCGGACACTTCTGAGGCAGAGAAGCGTCCTGGCTCCTGGCCCAGGGGCCATGGCCCATGCTTGATAGTCCACCTGGGGACTTCTTCCTCCTTCCTGCCTGGACCAGGGAAGGGGCCCCGGCCACTCCGCCGTCCATTCCCTTCCCCTCCACGGCTGCCAGGGCAGACAGAGGGCTGCCTCCTCCCGCTCCCGCCGCCCTCTGCCACCCTCTTCCCATGCATTGGGGGTGTGGGTGCAGAGGCTTCCTTCCCTGACCTGCCAGCCTTACCGTCTCTATCAGCTTCCCCGCCAGGGCCTTGGTGTAGTTCTCGTGGATGTACTTCTCCTTCCAGTCCTGTGGGGAGGAGGAGGCAGCTGGGCCCGGGCCTGGCCTGAGTCGGTGGGGAGCTCACCCCTTGCTGACCTCCTCAGAATACATTGGTACGAGCAACTGGGACACCCGGGGGTGGGTGTGCGTGTGCCTGGGCCTGCTGGGGGCACTGCAGGAGTGGGGTACAGCATATACCGCAGAACCGGTGTCTGCATGCGACACCCAAGTCCACTCCCAGCCAAGGGGCGCTGTCACAGCTACCACCTGCTCTGACCATCAGGCTGAGCAGGAGACCCATTGTACAGCTAAGATAACTGAGGCCCGGAAAGGTGAGATGCTGCATGGAGTGGCAGGGCTGCGTCCACTCTCCACTAGGCGGCACTGCCTCCTGCCTCCTGTCCCCACCCAAATCCTCCCCCGGGGGGCCCACGGGGGCCCAGCCACACTGGATCTGAGAGGGGTGGCCTCCCTGCCTCGTGCAGGCCGCACCTCGGGGTTGCTGAACACTTCCCAGAGGTCGTTGTGGAGGTGCGTGGTCTGGTAGCTGTCCAGGGCCAGGAGGTGGCCAAAGGTGCGCCGGTTGGTCAGGAACATGAACACGTCCTGGGGAGAGCAGATGCGATGGCTGAGACCTGACCCGCCCCTACGTGGCCCAGGGCGGCCGGTGTGGGGGGCCAGCATGCAGCCCCTGGGCCCACCGGATTTAAGTTCACAAGGTCAAGGACCAAATGCGGGTCACCCCCCATGGTCCGAAAGTCCAGGCCAAGGCTGACATAGGAGAGGGCTCCCTGGGTGGACATAATAAGAACAAAAGAACGAGTGCAAGGGGAAAAGAACAGTAGCTTGATGCTGAAGTTTGGACCATAGGGGAAAAACACCATTGTGCTATCGCTTTGGAAAATAAATGAGTCACCAAAAATTTCAGGAAGGGGCTCAGAGACAGGTGAGGGTATCTCTTCGGCACAGTACTTGGATTACATTTAGGTGGGAAGTTTATCTTTAGGCTGCTCCCTGCAGACCACAAGGGCAGGCCCTAGCAGTCCCCCTGAAGTCTCAGCGGCTCCTGGTCCCACCCTCCCCGTTGTCAGGGTTCCCCGTGACTTCCCAGCCCAGGCTGACCTGCTGCCGGATGCTGGCGCAGAAGGCCATGTCGGGGTCCAGCCTGCGGTGGTGGAACAGGTCTGTCTGCTGCAGCTCAGCCCGCAGCGCACTGCCCTTGATCAGGTAGACGTTCGAGATGTAGGGCACATTCCAGACACCACTGCGAGAGGGAGACAGAGGGGGTCACGGGCTGGAGGGGGTCACAGGCTGGAGGAGCCGGGCCCCGGGGGAGGGCAAGGGTCAAGGGGGCCTCACAGGCTGGTGCTG